>JBAMJV010004128.1:0-194197 GCA_037951105.1 Echinarachnius parma | reverse complement strand
TTTCTGCAACGGGGCCCAGGTCTCGAAAATTTTGAAGGTTACTTGGTCTCGGCTTCGAAAATTGTCTATGATTACCCCCTCCCCCCCCCCCCCCTGCCCCGCTAACAGAAATTTTGTTCAGATAAAACTCCCTCCTTTAAAAAGTCCTGGGTACGCCACTGGTTTTGCCACTGGTTCTAAGTATACAAATTGGTGAAGTAAAGTTAGATTTAATATTTAGTAACAGCATACACAAGTTACCAACTCACATAATGAAGATGATCTTATGATCGTTTTCGTGTACCCAGTCAGACAAGTCTACAACCAAGATGACGACAGATGAAGGCCGTGAACGCACCCTTTCTTGCAACCGTAGATCTTCTGCGCCTACAAGTGGAAAGAATGTGATAAAATAAATGAAGCATAAATGAAAATGAGTAAAGAAAATAGTGCTTCCCTGGGATTCAAACCCGACACCTCCAAGGCTTTCTAGCTCAGTCGGGAGAGCATCGGTCAGGTGACCCAGAGCCTCCGTTCAAATCCTGAGGAGGCCATGTTTTCTTTGCTCAGTTTCTTTGTCTTTATGAAATGAAACAAAATAATTTAATAGTATGAAATGAAATGAATATAAAACCAAGATAGTATACATCCCTATTTTGCGTTGTAATTGTATGCTTTATACATACATCCACAGAGATCTGGCATTAGTGGTGTAATATTATGGGGGCATGTGCTTCAAATAATTTGTCTTAAACAATTAATCACAGGGGTAAAATTCTTTTCAAAATAAATAAATACATAGGGTGTGCCCCCATATAATTCACATGCTCCCATCCCTACTTGGTCTGACCATTCTATGCCACTGCTCAATAAGGCTGTTGACGAGTCCCGGGTACCCGGGTCCCGCCGAAAAATGTCGAGTCCCGGGCGCAAAAATCGATACTCGATATCCCGAAAAAAAGCAAAAAATTGATTTACGAATTTGCTGTATTTTATAAGATGATTTATTGTCATAAATGCGCTGCATTTTTGTCACTTGAATGAACATGTTTCCCAGCGGCGTGACATGCCTATAGCGAAATCAACAAATTTATAAATTCGGGTACCCGGGACTCGCCCTAAAAATTATCGCGAGTCCCGGGTAGTAAATATACCCGAAATCGACAGCCTTACTGCTCAAAAAATTCACAAGCGGACTTGGTGGCGCTCCAACCCACAACTTCTTGATTTCCCCAAAATTACCAAATAAGAGAACTTACATCATAGATGATCATGATCATTCTGGTGTAGGCCTGCAACTAAGATTCATCACCTCCAAAAGATGTATTCGGACCGATAGATGGATGAAGGCCTTGATGCAGTAAGTTGACTCTCTTAATATCAGAGGTGGATCTTGATGAGTCTAAACCTATAATAGAAAGAATAATGAATATAAATCACAGATTACATATTCCTATTTATGCCTGACATTATAAATTCAACCAAGTCAACATCACTATATTTGGTGCTCACCGTCCAACTGCCCACGCTAAGTCATTGTCTTGTGGTGGCCTAACTACCCCCCCCAAACAAAAACAAAAAATAATGATTTGCAAAAAAAATAAAACAATCTCATTGTTTATCTGTGAAAATATAGAGAAACATCAATAGGCTGTGCCCGGCCCCACAATTAATAACTCGCAAGTCATATGGCCCCCATCACTCCGACTACGCCAAGCCACTGGTATCTTTGTTACTTGACCACTACATTACCAAATCTGTGGGATATAATTCAAAATGTGATAAAATGAACAAAATTAATTTTCAAAACATTACAAAAAATAGTCAACATGAAGAAGGTCCTGCCCCCAAATCGGTTGCCTCGCTTTCTCAACGTAGTACCCCTCTTCGATATTCAGTGCCCACCGTCCAACTGCCCACGCTACGTCACTGTCTTGCGGTGGCACAGCTACGGGTTTCATGGGAGGGGGGCACATGCTCCCCCCCCCCCCCCCCCCCCAATCACTTGCAGGGTACACCACGCCACTGTTGTCTTGGTTACTCTGGGGGGACAAAATGTCAGACAAATTCCATTGATTTGTTTGCTATCTAACACTCCTTGCTAACACATTCGCAGCAACAGGGCATGCAAGGTAAGTTATGCACGTCTGTTGTGAACGCGTGAACCTTGTGAACTTGGCGTTAAATTTTACCGCCTTACCCAGGCTCAATTGTTGTTTATTATGGCCACCAGAAACTAAATCCAAAGAATCGTCCATCAAATATGAAAATGTGGGGTTCAATCTTTGCATAGGGGACTGTAATTTGGTCTAAAAAAAGGAGAATTTCATACAAAAATACTCGGTCAATACGACCCAGCGAACACAGCGTAGCGTAGTCCCAGAAGGTGCAAGGGCAGGCCGCTGCGGCGGGCGGACTTGTCGATGCGAGGGCCGCCCTGGAGCTTGGGGCACCGCGGCGCCACTGCACGGCATACGAACTAGGCTTGAAGCCACTCGCGATTAGGAGAGTTTTGAGCTTGAAAATGTACGTTTAAGAGTTCATGTCAACAAAGTTTAACAGCTTGAGACTCACAAAACTCCAATTTAAGCGAACAGTTATTAAATATTTTGTTTCAAGGCGAATTGATTGAAAATTAAGACAAAAATCGACTTAGTCACTTACCAATAACCGCCGAGTGCGGAGGATGTCATACGAACTCACTCGCGATTAGGGAGAGTTTTGTGCTTGAAAATGTACGTTTAAGAGTTCATGTCAACAAAATTTAACAGCTTGAGACTCACAAAACTCCAATTTAAGCGAACAGTTATTAAATATTTTGTTTCAAGGCGAATTGATTGAAAAATAGACACAAATCGACTGTCGAGTGGGTTCGAGTGCGGAGGATATCACGTGACAAAATCTTGGCGACGAGGAAAAAAACCCACCAGAAGTATGACCTTTCAAAAATCAAATTATCTCCACAAATACTTTATTTCCGTAACAAAATTTACACATGATGCCCGTGAAGACCGTTTCTTCCCATTTTATTACTTTTTATTTAGAAAAAAATATTTAAAATGTCGAAAATTAAACAAAAATAAAAGGGTCGAGTTGTCCGAAGTCAGACCGGACCCCTACCAACTCGGGTTGGCCGAGTATGTAAGGGTCGTTGGCCGAGTTGGTAAGGGTCGAGTTATCCCGTTGGCCGAGTTGTCCTGGATTCGTTCGTAAATATACTAGTATTTCGTCGTGGCGCCGCAGCTGGTACTGGCCACGGGGCTGACGGGTGTTGTACGTCGTATTTGCGTATAATCAAAGATCCTACATATTGACTGATGACCTGGGTCGTGCACAAGTGTATGTAAGTATATTATTTATGCGTAGCTAATTTGTAAATAAAAATGTAAGGTAAACGGTAACGTGATGGTGATTAACGTCTTCAGCTCAGGGACTGTGAGAAATGTGACTCCCAACCATATAAAAATACGGTACCGATGCTCAGGATCAGGACCGCTGGCGCCGCGCTGATCACCTCCTCACCTCCTTGCATGCTATCACAAGGACGACGTGACATTGAAAAGCGTTTGTGGATGTAAACACCCGTTGAGACCTCACTGAATCGAGCAGAGCCAGACAAAGGTAGCTGACCAACATCAGACTTGCATGGTGTCTGGTGGAATACATGATACCAGTAGTTGGGATGTCGATTTCCTTCGCCTAGATTCACGCAGCGCGCAGGTCTGTCCGTCTCTACTTATTATGTGCTTTGGCATGCTTTGTTTACTACTTACTAGATGTGAAATGTTTGTACTTTTCCAACAGACTAGCATGCAGCTGCAGATCAGATCTTGCTATTATGTTGCTGTAGCATCTGACCATTCAATCGGATCACAAACAATCATAGTTCAATCAGCTATCCGTTCATGATTCACGCGACTGAATTAATAACTCACACGGAGTCGGAGATATAAAGTTCAGGATACTTTACTCTCGGTATCGGTCTCAAAGTGTAACATCGAACGTGGCTTGTTCAATCATCCATTATTGTACATGTGTGTGTGTTTCCCTACATAACATGCATAGTCTTATTCCAAGACACAACATCGCGTAAATATAGTCTCATTCCAAGACACTACATTTCTCCCTTTTTCAAAAAGATTTAAGTTTCCCTATAATTTAAAACATAACATTTTATGTCTTAAAACTATTTAACTTTTCTTGAAGCCTTACAATAAATGAACAAATATATATGCAACTTCAGTCTGAGTGTACGTTGCATTTCTTTGTGTCTATCTATATTCAAAATTCAAGTGTCACATAACTAACAAAACCTATTTCAAATTATTCCTAATAACCGTGTTTGTGTTTTGTGTATTTTATGCGCCACGTTAATAAGCATGCATTAACAATGTTTCAATAAACTTAAACTAAAGTTCTGTCTTCTTATCTTCCATTCTTCTTTCTTCTTATCTTCTTTCTTCTTATCTTCAGGCTTCTTTTTCTCCCTCGTCCTGCTGGGTTTCTTTTCTACTGTTCCTGTTTTTTTTTTGTTTTTTTGTTTGTTTTTTTCAACTCAAAAGTCAGTAATGTAATCTTCCAAGTGAGGGGGTTTCCTCATCCTCCCTGGGTGTTGACGAGTGGGTTAATTGAGCTCTCTGGGTCGATCTGAGCGGTGTGGCGTTGTGTGCATCCACTGGAGTAGGTGCATTGGTGTTCGCATCTGGTGGATTGGCTGTGTTGACATTAGGCGGTGTGGCGTGTGTTTCATCACCTCCTTCCTGCTGTGTTCCTTGGAGTATTAACTCTCTCCAGTCCTCGTTAGGAGTAGGGAGCGGAGTGTCAGCGTCGTCAATGTTCTGTACTACCGCGTTGGCGAGCTTGAAGTGGCTGGCATCGCGGTACATTTCTCTGCCGTCGCTAACTCGTCTTGCCGCTATGGACGATCCATCTATCCTGTAGATCACATAGAAAGCTGGTTCGAATGCTGTCGTCCATTTGTTTCTCTTGTTCTGTTTGAGTAGAACAAAGTCTCCGACTACAAATGCGTGGCTCTTTGTGTTTTTGTTTTCTCGTAGCCTCTTCCCTCTTTCTTTGTAGTCTTTGTCTTTCTGGTTGATCTTGTCATCGTTGTCCGAACCCGTCTGATGTGGTGTTGTGTGGTCCAGTTTAGTTCTAACTGGTCTCCCCATCAGTGCCTCATATGGTGGTGTCTGTGTGGCTGGGTGTGGTGTTGCTCTATAGCCCATGAGCATGTCTTGTATCGCTATCTCACGGTCTATTTGCTGAAGGTGGGCGATCTGCTCTGTCTTGTTCAGTACCTTCATGAAGCTTTCCGCTTCCCCGTTGGCTCTCGGGTGGTCTGGCGTTACCTTGTGGTGGACAAAACCTTCTTCTTTGGCAAACTTTTCAAACTCTGTGGAGTTGAATGGTGGTCCATTGTCCGTTGCCACTCTGTTTGGAATGCCATGGGTTGCGAAGATCTTCTTCAATTTGCCCTTCGTGGCCTTGAATGAAGTAGAACGTGTCGTTTCGACTTCTGGATATCTCGTCCTCTTGTCTATGACAACAAGATTGTAGTGGCCATCTGGGTACGGTCCCCCGAAGTCAATTGCGACGACATCCCAGGGTTTCTTGGGAATTGTCGTCGTTTTGATCGGTTCCTCGGTGTGTTTTTTCGTCGTCACTTGACACTCATAACACTGTCCAAGGAGATCCTCCGTCATCTGGTTCATTTGTGGAAACCAGTATTTGTCCCGCAGTAGTTGTTTCGTCTTTGTCATCCCAAAGTGCCCCATTTTGTGGGCGGTGCGGATGACCTTTCTCTGTAGGGTGTTTGGAATGACAATCTGGTTCAGTCTGAAGACCACATCCTCCGCAATGTACAACTGTTGACGAATGGGGTAGAATGGTTTGAGTTCCTGGTCTTGTCTGAACTCTTGCCAGTCATCTTTCATGAGTCTTTCTTTCACTTTTTTCAGCTGTGGATCTGTCTTGGTTTCCTCTCGAATCCTTTCCATGACAACTGCATGTTCGTCATCTATGATCTGTTTGATCATCTGCTCTGTTTCTTCTGATCCAGTCTCGGGGAGTGGATGTCGTGAGAGGTAATCCATAGGATCTGCTTCATCCCGTCCTGGTTCGTACACCAGTTCGTAGTCCACATCCTGCATGTCCATGACCCATTTCTCTATCCTGGGTGGTAGTTTCGCTGTGGCTTTGTTGAACATGGGGATCAGTGGCTTGTGAGCTGTCATGATTTTGAACTTTGGAGCTCCAAGAAGATACATCCTGAATCGCTTCTTGGCCCATTGGATTGCCAGCGCGTCCTTTTCAGTCTGGCTGTAGTTCTTTTCAGCTCGTGTCATGGATCTGCTGATGAAGTGTACAGGCTGTATTCCCTTGTCAGTGCGTTGGAATAGTCCTGCAGACAGTCCTTCGTTGAAGCTTGCTTCCGTCCGGAGCACAATTTCCTTTGTCGGGTCGAAGTAAGTGAGCACATCATCGCTTGTAATGCTCTTCTTCAAGCTGTCAAAAGCTTTCTGCTCTTTCTCTGTCCATCTGAATCTGACTTCCTTCTCTGTCAGTGTTCTTAGTGGGGCCGTCAGGCTGGCATAGTTGTCGATGAATTTCGAGAGATAGCCGATCATTCCTAAGAAGCTACGCACTTCCCCCTTCGATTTGGGTGGAGCACTTTCCTGGACTGCTTTCACTTTCTCTTCGGTTGGTTTCAGCCCGTCTTTCGTGAAGAGGTAACCGTAGAAGGTGATTTCCTCGACAGCGAATTGGCATTTGTCCATACCAAATGTGATGTTGAAGTCCTTTGCTCGCTGCAGAACCTTTCTCAGCGTCTCGTTGTGCTCATCGATCGTCCTGCCCCCGATCAGTATGTCATCCCGCTGGTTGAGACAGTATGGAATGTCACTGAAGATCCTTGTGATGATCTCATCGAACAAGTCTTGTGATGATTTTGCTCCGAATATCAGTCTTTTCGGACGCATATTCCCCCAAGGCGTGCTGAAGGTGGCTACATTTCTTGATTCTGGATGCAAGAGTAGTTGATGGTAGCCTTGATTCATGTCCAGTTTGGAGAACACTTTGCAGTCATGGAATTTGTATGTGAAGTCTTCCACAATTGGGTTTTGTGTGATGCGACTCCTTTCCATGTGTTTGTTCACCATTCGTAGATCGATGCTAGCTCTGATCATCCCTGGTTCTAGTTTGTCTTTTGGGGTGTCCTTGAACCTCGGCTTAGGTTGAACTACAAGAGGAGAGCACCAAGTTATAGGTTCGTCGTCCGGGACTTCTTCGTAGATTCCCTCTTCTACACACTGGGTGAGCCATTTTTTCAACGGGGCCTGGAGATAATATGGCACCGGTCGGGCCCTCTGGGTAACAGGTGCTGCGTTGGTTCTCATATGGAATTTTGCGTACACCTCCCGATCACTCCTGTTGTCGTGTATTTTTCCAATCCCCTGGAACACCTCCTCATGCTCCCGGAGCATCTCCTCAATGGTCGCTTTCGGTGCGGAGACCGCGTGCACCTTGTCTGCCAGTTCATTTCCGTCTTTGAGCGACCCGTCCCCTCTCAGGGTCATCATGCCTAATGCAATTGAAGTTTCCCGTCCAAGAAGTGGTGGTGATTTGATTCGTCCCTTTACCACAATGAATGTCGTCTTCACACCTCTTGTCTCGTTCTGGACGATGGTTTGGAATTTCCCTTTCACCTTTAATTCTTCCTGGAGGGTGGACAGCTTGACCGTACATGGTGTCAATGATAAATCTGTCTCTGCTCTGTGTACCAATGCTTTATGTTGGTGTTCGTCCATGACGTTGGCATCAGCGCCGCTATCCAGTTCAACGTAGGCTGCAATTCCTGCTATCTTGATGGGTGTCTCATGGTCTTTGTTCACCTTTTTCACACTCGCTTTGACCGTTTTCATGTGTGCAAGGAATCCGTCATCAGAACTTGTGTCATCTGATTGTTGTTCACCTTTATCTCGTTTTGTGTTCTTTATTTGGTGCTGCTTTCCTTGCTTCTGCTTTCCTGATCTGCATACCGCTGCGTAGTGGTTAAACTTTCCACAGTTTAGACACTTTTTTCCATACGCCGGGCATTTCTCTCCTTTTGCATGTATTTTCTGTCCACAGTAGGAACATGCATTGTGTTGTCGTGGGCCTTTAGTGGATGAATCTTTCTTCCATGTATTAGGTTTGTACTGCCTTGGTTTTACAAATGCTATCGTCGAGTCATCTCTCGATGCTGAGACTGTCATCTCCGCCATTTGCATTTGTACGTCCTCCATCTGGGCAGCTTCACTCAACATCTGATTCAATGTCCACTTCTTATTGATCGCCTTTTGCACGAGAGATGGTGTTTTGATTGTCTGGATCAAGTGCTCTAAGATCCGGTCATCATGCGTGTCACCAAACTCACATTCCGCTGCTTTTTCACGCAACCTGGCTGCATACGCCACTGTGGATTCACCAGCATTCATTCGTGTACGCATGAAGATGTACCTCGCATGGTGCTTGTTTTTCTTTGGCATGAAATAATTGTTCAACTTGGCTTTCAAGCGCACGTAGCAGTCTGCATCAGCATCTTGCCCCTCTACATCAGGTAGTGATTTGTTTAGGCGAGCTATTTCTTTCCCTCCATATATCACCAGAGCATCAGCTTTATCTTGGGCAACTGTTATCTTGAAATAACGAAATTCACGCTCTAGCCCTTCAAGCCAATCTTCCCAAGCTTTCCCTGTACTGATTTGGTTATCTGTTTGCAAGAATGGAGCCGTTTTCAAGTTCCTTGTTTCCGTGACTACGGTGACATTCGCTGCCGCCATATTGACACGGTTTGCTTTATGCGTTAAGATAACGAGAATCGAATCACAGCGAAGATACGACGTCGGTACTCACGATCACCACGTACTCACCGGCCGCTACGCTGGCGGTGCGCTGCTGCTCGGCAGTGGTGAACTGTGCTGCGCCGTGCGGGAAAAATCACCAGTTCATGCCGCCAAAAAAAATCACATTTCCAATCTGGCAATGGTCGCCATTGTAACATCTGACCATTCAATCGGATCACAAACAATCATAGTTCAATCAGCTATCCGTTCATGATTCACGCGACTGAATTAATAACTCACACGGAGTCGGAGATATAAAGTTCAGGATACTTTACTCTCGGTATCGGTCTCAAAGTGTAACATCGAACGTGGCTTGTTCAATCATCCATTATTGTACATGTGTGTGTGTGTCCCTACATAACATGCATAGTCTTATTCCAAGACACAACATCGCGTAAATATAGTCTCATTCCAAGACACTACAGTTGCCTTTTCTGGCCGGAAGCTCTTCTTCAAGCTTCGACTTTGAGTTGACTTATACATTATAGTACTTATAGTCGATTCCATAGGTCGTAGTCATCAGGACCATTTACAATACATTGTAGATGTGGTCGTAGTAGGAGGCGAGGGGCTGAGAGGGCTGCAGCCTCCCCTGGGGGGTGTTAAACAAAGATCCCAAGTCGAACTTGACACTAAGTTGGACTTAAGAAGTATGGAAAGCCATTATGTTTCTTTGTAAAATTCTTAAAAACAAGTTCTTTAAACGGGCATACAATTTTGATAAAAATCACTAATATTTTCTTTTTATTTTATCAAAGCAACTTCAAGTTATTTATAATGTAAATTTTTGATGAATATATATACACATTTCGGCTCTTGAATATGTTTAATCTGAAAGCTACAAATGGCCTACCATTATTTTAAGTCCAAGGATTTAAGTTAGAATTTGAATCATTGTGAAACACACCCCTGGAGTTTTAAAAACTGTCATATTCGGGCAAAAAGGCAGCTCAGGCAGAACACGTCATATTCAGGCTAAACTGTGTCATATTTGACCAAAGTCATGTAACATTTGGGCAAGCTAATTTCATTCTAGAGCAATACTTGTAACATCATTTTCAGGCAAAACCGTCCCATATTTGGGCACAATCTTGTTATTTTTTGGACTTAACCAGAAAAAATATAATTTTGAAGGCTTCAAAGAGGCAAAGACCTTTTTTGTTGCTTGTCCGGTGGTCAATGGGAAGATAATTATTCAGGAAAATACCTCGGCCCTCCCTGGGAAAATGTGCCCCCCTCACCCATGGTCGGTTCTCATCAGACATTCAATAAATGTCAGTAACTTGCAGCAGAAAATGAAGTTTGTGGCTGTGGTAGCTCCTCAGTTTTTTGTTTTTACCCAAGTCTAAATCTTATATTTTATAATTTTAAAATAAATGAGTTGTACATGTATGTCATGTCTGTGACCCCAGGGCCATCCTTGCCTTAACACTCTGTTAACTCTCTCTCTCCTTCTTTAACACCACTGCCTACCTCACAAGATATTCTATTATGGCATTCTCTACTTTGCTTTTCAAAGCACTCTCCATTTCCGACATTTATAAGAAAAATTATGAACTTTGATTTGTTTTGTCACATTTTTGTTATATTCATAAATTTGTAAATTATGTTATTCTTTGTTGGAAATAAAAAATAAAAATAAATGAAATGAAAACAAATCAGTTCCATGTAGCCAACTTTAAAGTTTTAGTTTAAACTGGATAATATTTATAATGTATGGCCCGCAATGGGCTAGCTCTATGCTTGTAACAGCAGTGGTCACAGTGAGTCGACAAACCTCCCTCGAGTATCTCTCAATGTGACTTTCAATAAATGCCAGCACAAACGTGTCCTTATATCAGGTCTCCCATCATAAAAGATCCTTATATAGTTACATTACAAGTGTATAATACCAATAGTACATAATTATATATATGTACATGTAACAAAATGCCAGCATGAATCAGACAAAAATACGCACATTGAAGCAATAATGAATTTACAGACATGCCACAGACCATATATTTATGCAAGCCTACACACTAACTTTTTTCTGTACTGGCCCATTCAGGCAAGTAAAAGTAATACATTTTGAAATTTTTACTTGCCCCAATATAAAATTTACTTGCCCTCTTATACTTCTAGAAATGAGATTAACATGTATGAGAAATTACAATGTTCTCTTGTAGAACAATTATTTAGTTACTCAATCAGGCAAGCAGACTTAGACAATTTAAGAAATTTTACTTGCCCAACATCAATATTTACCTGCCCTGGGCAAGGGGGGCAAGTGCTTGTGTCAAGCCCTGCCATATGGATGTTTCTAGTTTCTGAGAGATTTTAAATATACTTTACTTGCCCAAAATAAATATTTCCTTGCCCCAGGGCCTGGACCAATGGGCAAGTATTAGCCCTGGGTCCTACAATGTGTGTAGTAAGAGACCTGAACAATTGCTTAGACAAGTTCTACAAATCCCATTGTCTGTCATACTACCTGTATAATTGACATACATCTATGCACATGTACTAGTCGTTGAAGCTTGAAATAGTTTGACCAGAGCAACCTCTGTAACAGAGACTGATTTATGATTTATCCGGTCTAGTGACTGTCTTAGTAATGTTTGGTGAGGTGGATCTGAATTCTGGACAGCTAAAACGTACTTGGGTTCCAGGCAGCTTACATCTAGAGGCAATTGCATGGAATACTGAAACGACTGTATGCAGTGCGATCATGGAGAATACATGTCCGATCTTTGGCATTTTATATTCTGGATTGGTTACATTCATGAATTTGCAACATTATTATTTAAAAGTTTAATGCAATGGTTTTTTTTTTTTTTTTTTTTTTATTTCATGAAAATGTTCTGTTTTTACAAATGGAATACTTTTTTTTTAAAGGAATACTTATTGAGTTCTTATAGAACTATACTATAAAAGTTTAATGCAATGGTTTTTTTTTTTAATTTTTTTTTTATTTCATGAAAATGTTCTGTTTTCTCAAATGGAATACATTTTTTTTAAAGGAATACTTATTGAGTTCTTATAGAACTATACTATAAAAGTTTAATGCAATGGTTTTTTTTTTTTATTTTTTTTTTATTTCATGAAAATGTTCTGTTTTCTCAAATGGAATACATTTTTTTAAAAAGGAATACTTATTGAGTTCTTATAGAACTATACTTTAGTTATACACCTCCTGAAATAGCAAAAATCATTTTGGGGGTTATACATGTAGTTTTGACTGTCGTTTTTGTTGTTCCGTCTTCAGCAGAAAACCGTGATTTTAGCCAGTTTGAAGCCGCAGTAGGCAGGAAGGCAGCATGTTCAGGGCACAGGCGTGCCGCGCCTCCCAGCTCCTGCCCCGCGTCCGGGAAGCATGGCAGCTCAGACCGCTGGACAAGAAGGCCGCGCCCCCTTGCGTGGTCCAGGCCTTGAGCTGTGTCCATGGCAACCGCTACAGGTCCACCTCGGCGCAGGAGCAGTCAAGCGGAAAGATTGAGAAGTTGATGGTTGCCAATAGAGGTAAGGAAATTTCTACAACTGGTGTTATTAAATTTTGTAAAGATATATTTTTATGGCTGTTAAATTATAAATTTTATATTTCCGTAGACCTGTGCCACCAGAATCGAAGCATGTTTATTGATGCACGAATTCCTTAATAATTTGTACATCTTTTTAATTGACTATTCTGGACATATTATGTAAACAAAATCTTTGCAATTTTCATCGGCAGGTGAGATTGCGATACGGGTGTTCCGTGCATGCAAAGAGTTGGGCATCAGGATTGTGGCCATCTAGTAGGACAAGATATTTAAATAGATTGCAAATGGCAGGTCAATTATAAAACTCTTTTCAATTGAATTGTGGAAAAGAACTAACAAAATCTTTGCATTTTTCATGGCAGGAGAGATTGCGATCCGCGTCTTCCGTGCCTGCACAGAGCTGGGCATCAGGACAGTGGCCATCTATTCTGAACAGGACAAGAGTAGTATGCACAGGGGCAAGGCAGACGAGGCATATCTCATCAGCCGTGGCTTGCCCCCCGTAGCAGCGTACCTGTCCATACCTGAAATCATTCATATTGCCAAGGTATGTACTTAAATACACATAATTAACATTTTAGAGTTTTGGAGTTCACTATTGATGATAAAAGCCCTGTACAGAGTCAAGCTTCAAGGGCTTTTTAATAGGAAGGAGGGTGGGGGACAAGCCTTTTTTTTTGGGGGGGGGGGGGTTGTAAATTTATTGTATTCTTATTTCGAAGATGTAATTTCATTAATTGGGCCAGAGCCAGAAGTATGGAATATGCAACTGGACAGAATTTGAAAGCTTTTTTTTTCATAACAAAATATTAAAGAGATGACTGGTTAGTGGCTAAAATGTTGGTGTTATCTGTATTTAAAAGGGACTAGTGATAGATATTATCAAACAGAAAGAAATCATTAGTCTGTTGCCATGGTAACTGCTTGTTATTGAAACGAGATGGGAGGAAATGATAACATTCTGGCTAAAATTGTATTAGAATCAAATTGAAATTCCAAGTTAAATCCTACCATGCATCTATATAATAGTGTGAATGTACAGACTTAACCCCTTGACTATGGGAACCGGGTGTGCTGTGTCATATTTATGATTATATCCTACATGATTGAAATCCTGTTCAGTGATTGGTCTACATAGCGTCATGTGACCAAACATAGTAATGCCCATGGAGAAAAATGTGCTATGCGTGACGTCATTCATGGAATAGTAAATGCTATTCCATGAATGACGTCATAGACGCCGGGTGATCATATTGAGCCCATAGAGATGCGTGTTATAAAACTTCCCTGCGAGCAGAGGTCTTGTTTTAGCTTGCGAAAGATGCTCGACGAGATTTTTCAAAGAGTTATTTAAAAAGAAATACAGCATATTTTCACCCGTGAATATCAATAAGTTCCATAGAATATTCTAGAGATGCATTTCATGTATAACGTAGCGGTGTTCGAATTTAAAAATTACGACAATGGTGCACATTGTGCATCGTTGTCCTTCAGTGGTCGTGACATATTCGTCATTTAACAATCGGCCGCGGTGGTGTGCACTGCACTAGCTGTATGTGTAATGTACGAATAACTATTTTCTCCATACAATTACACGTGCGTAATGTAAAGCAGGTTAATTATTCACTTTGATGCGCGCGTTTTGCATTTGAGTGCGCATTAGTTGTTAAGGCGCGTAACCATGAATGGAAAGATAGCGCAATACGCGCTCTGCGCTAGGACTATTGCGCAAAGGGGGTCAGTGTCACAAACAGAACATAGTCAGTGCAGTGATGGTTCCATGATCAATGTTTTGTTTTTCTTTATATTTGTCTTTAATTTAATTGAAATCATTTATTTTTGCGATGATTTTGATTATGCGAAGGATATAAAACAAATATATCATGCACTATTTCGAGCCACTAGTGAAATTATGGATTCCTCGGTGACAGAAAAAGCACTATGTTCTTCGGGTCTACGACCCTCAGAACATAGTGCTTTTCCTCTCACCTCGGAATCCATAATTTCAACTAGAGGCTCTCAGTGCATGGTATATTTGTTTATTATTCTCAAATATCACTTTTGGGAAAAATATGAAGTTAATGGATCACTTTAACCATATGCTACATGTGTATACTTATCCCTGTTTTACCAGGTCATTGTTCCTATAGAACTTTATCAAAAGTTCAAAACAGAAATAAATACATTGAAGTAAGCAAGATATTTAAAACATTTGTAGGACCACAAAACAGAATAAAATGGCTTTTCTATTCTGTATCCATAATGCCAGTCCATGTGATGAATACAAAACCCTGGTTTGATTTTCATTGGTTTAAATGTAAATTAATACCAGAAAGTTCTACAATTTAGATAGTAATTTGATATTGTGATACTGACATTGGATGTGTGTGTTATTCACAAACTGAACTTGTTTTCAGGAAACGTATAGGGTCACTTGTAATTTAAATGAGATTACAGTATGTTAATCTACATGTAGACCTGTAGGCTGCATCACAGCAATGAAAGTGTTTAAAATGTTGGCATTTCAATACATTACGGATTGGAAGTTGCATGCCAATCAAAGACTTTGGCGATTATTGTTCATGACATTATTTTGTCACGTGTTGTTTAGTGAATTTAGTGAATCTTGACTATCGTGTATTGCATCTATTAGATCTAGATATTGTAAATCTCAGATATTAGGGTACTTTAGTCACCCCCCCCCCCCCCCTCCCCCAAACAAGACCTGTGATCTGCTATTGTTATGAAATATACATTACATTGTAGCTTGATTTTGGACAGTGGCTGAGGTACATGTAGTATTGACCAACTGTAAACATTATCTTCTTCTCAAATTCAATTATCTGAAATGGAGCATGGATTATTAACAACTCGTTAACATAAATTACTACGTGTAGTATAATTAGCCATCAATTTGTGCATTGTAAACTGCCATATCTACCATTTGTGTTTACATAATATATATGTAAAATCTAGAGTAAACAGCTTCATGGATGCTTCCAGTTCATGTAAATAGTGTTAATGATTTAACATGGGCTGGTCATTGTGAAAACAGGTTTAGCAAACAAAACGTATAGATTTGTCTAGGGTCATGGTCAGAGCAGTTAGCAGACACATATGGTGTAAACAAAGCTGTTAACCTATTAACTACATGTTAAAGGTGCAAGGTCTGTAAAGTGTCAGATTTGCCCAAAATGATATTTGAGACTTCAATCCTAGATACCATAATCATTGTAAGATATGTCTGAATGATGTGTGAAAGTTTCATTGAAAAAGAACACTGCTTTCCTGGGTAAAAAAGCAAAAGTTTGCGTCAGCTTTTACAACGAATTACTGTATGACGTTTATGAGGTTTATGACCGTTCATTAAAGCTCTTGAGCTGAATGATTATCAATGATAGATATCGTCATACTGAAGGGGCATTTGAAAAAATCTAACCCTATTTTACTCTTCTCTTACCATAAGCCAAACAACACGGTAGAAGAGAAATGTGGAAGCTCAAATTAATTGTTGTGGAATTAGACACTTTACAGGTGCACCTTTAACATGTCCTACAGTACATACTAACTCTATGGGAATTGAATATGTATTATGTAGGAGGGAAGTGGTTTAATAAAGTGATCCATTAACTTTATAATATATTGCCAAAAGTAATATTTCAGACTTCAATCATAAGATTCCTGAGAATGATATGTGATATTTTAATAGTCTAAAGAAAAAATATTTACCTAGTGAAAAAAGAGAAAATATATGTCAGATTTTATCGCAATTGTTAATGTGAATTATCCAAATTCAGATACTATGTACAATTGAATATCTTTACTATGATCGAAAAGTGTTCCGAAACAACTAGGGAGACATTTGAAAAATAAAAACCCATTTTCATTCTTCTGATACCATTAGCCAAACACATACAAGACAAGCGTGAAAGCTTTAAGTGACTTTGCTTGAATTTGACAAAGTTATTAAACTGTGAATCCAATCTTATAATAAGTACTATGGATTTTGGCTGAGATAATGTAAATAAGTCCAAATTCCAGGGAAACAGGAAAGCCAAATTGGCATTCAGCCATAAATAATTCTAATACCCACCCCCCCCCCCCCCCCCCCCTCCTCTTGCATGCATCCATGCACTTTTTGTAAAAAAAAAAGTGCAATAGTCATCAGACACTAGTTACTAAAGTTACAAAATGTTTTCATAGCCTAGCAATAATAATGCAGGAAGAAATGTTTTATTTGTAATGTTTCTGGAAGCTTTTTTAATGATAAATGCACACTTAAATAATCAGTACCGTATCATCTCCAGTCTCTCTGTGGATTCAAAATCCAAAATTGCGCCCTATCTCCCAATCACAGAAAAGCTGTTTGTTGAGTCAATCGGGGGTATATTGCACGTAGAGCAGTTGCACCACTGAAGTAGAGCGGTTATGCACAACTATATCGCTCATTAAAAAGACACAGAGGTCAAGCAATTACAATATACAGGATCCAATGCACGCACGCACGGCGTAGTGGCAGAGCGATTCCTGCATACAGGATCCTATGCCCGCACGCACAGCGTCGTGCTTCGCCACTAGTGCCATATATTCTACAGCATATTTAGGGTTCCATGACATACACATGTACGATCAGCCATAATTGCTCCACTATTCATTTTTTTTTTTAACCAACAAAAGATATCTAATCCTTAACAAAACTCTACCCCCTTTAATCCTAAACCTTTATTTAAAGTGTCTATTAACTCTATATATATATTTCCCCACAAAGTAATGTTTGAGACGTTAATCATATACCAATTTTATGGGAGAATTTCATAGAAAAGGAATAATGTTTGTAACCTCAGTGAAAACATCGAAAATCAATGTCTGATCTTATCCTGATCGTTCGTGTGAAGTATCCAAATTTGGATACTATGGAAGATTGAGTATCCAAATTCAAATGCGCATGACTACGATCCAAAACCGTCTATAGACTCTTTCAAATTCAGTCTGTAATATATATATCCTTGATTTTATTACGTAAGTCTCCGATCGAGACTACATCTCGATTGGACTATATGAGATCCCGCTTGCGCGCATGTGTCAATTCGTTTGGCGCTGTGTGAAGAGTCGGGAGGTGCTCTCGACCGCTGGAGAAAATAACTCAGAATTTCGTGGAAATTCTACTGATATAATATTCAGAGAGTAAATCAAAACGTTCCAAAATGATTTCATCCTATCCGAGATCATGGATTTCGGTATTCTGGATGCAAAATCATCCGATGGCGTGGCCTCGGAAATGGGAATTTGCTGACCACGCAGTGGTAGCGAACGCAGATTCAACTTCACCATCCCGCAGTGGCTGGCACAGCCGACTGCACGGGCGGGCCAACCGCGGAGCGGCGGCCACTGTAAGCCCCAATGCTGTCCACGCAGTGGCAGCGAATCTCACTCAGTGATACCCCGCAGCAGTGGCTAGCTTAGCCAGCTGAACGGCGGTCCAACCGAGGAGCGGTGGCCTCGAAGGCAATGCAAGACAACTACTGTTCTACTATACTGCACCCAGAATCGGGTAAATCAGTTCCGGCAGCTATAATGATCATCGTACGGTGCACACATGTGTATGTACACGTAAACGTAAACGTTGTTTCGTTGATAGCCGGCCATTCATGGCTCATCACATTAGAGCTCTGAGGGAAATTCATGCGCTCTTAGATGTCGAGCGAGAATTACAGAAATCGACGAGAATAAATCAGAGCCAGCCTAACCTACCATTGTACATGTGAATACTCTGTGTGTATACTATTTTGATACGGCGTGGCCGTATTATAGCTGTTGGGAGAAACTGCATACAGTTTCAGGCAAGTTATGCCAACTCGATTTCTACATCAATATGATACTAACAAACTAGCATGTCGTGCTAGGCCAATGATACAAGCGAGCATGGCGTTGTGGACGCCAAATTTCCGCTGTCCGAACCTAAGATATTCTGAACAAGCGGTCTTGTTTCAGTTGTAATAGTCGGTTCACATAAGTAGGCTAGGCCTATGTTATTTGTGAAATTGAATCACATATATATGAATCCTTCTCAAAGGAATACAGTGCCTGCTTAGATTGCAGGGCCATATTTACTCGACATCAAATCACTGAGGTTAGAAATTTGCCGAATTAGATGGCAAATAATAAATACACATAACATTATCCCAGCTGGTCTACAGTCATGTACTACCGAGGGTGAATCGATCACTTCATGCAGGCTTATGCTTACTTCGATCACCACATTGGGAGTTATGGTGCCCTCGCATTGCTTACCATGCTTACAGGGCGTACTTGAGAACAAACACCCACTGCACATAAAATGATCAACCTCAGGCTGGTTGAAATATATAGCCTTCACGTACACGCATCAATGGTGTCGTGAGTGAGCAATGATTCAATGTATGTTATGAGAAATATATGCTGAGCGGTGTCTGAATCTCAATTCACGATATCAAGTAGTGGGAAACTTATAATGATATAAGATGCAGGCATTGCAGGCTCTGCAAGGCTATAAACTGGAATAAATCCAGAAACCTTATAGCAGCACACTCATGCAGACACAATGTGTAGACTGCTGTCATCACGCTTTGAGACAAAACCGTAATTGCTATTGATGATGATTCTTATACCTGGTATAAGAGGGGATGAATGATGAGAGCAGCATGAAGCCATGAACATTGCCCATCAATAATAAAGACGGATAGTTCGAGGAACAGTTCAGCACCCAGAATGGCTTTATAAGTTACTCAAACCAGTCTATAAAAACGGAAGAGCAGTCCTACTTGTCATCTGACATATTATCGATGACTCCCATATATCGTGAAGAAAACGGCTAGGTCTAATGGCCGAATATCATGCAGTAATTTACAGCAACTCTACTGTACTAACCTCTTCGTTTACATCCCCATCCTGCTCATGAGTCCTTTGTAGCCTGATTAGGCTAGGAATAAACAAAATTCGAAGCAACATCAGACTATGTTGCCAAATGCAAGGGAAATGTGACACCTTGCTGCACCATCTCTCACGTTCCACAAGAATACGTCGTCGATAGACACATAGCTCTATCAACAGAGACCATGAGTGAATAAGATATGATGTTATCAATCTATGTGCTGACATCAGATAATAAACTGAAATCAAGGCAAAATCAGGCTATGTTGCCTAATGCAAGGACATTTGACACCTTGCTGCACCACCTCTCAGTCCACCAAGGACACATGATCCTATACATCGACAGCAGAGAGCATGTGCGAATAAAAATATGATTCATCCAGCTATGATCATGATCAGATAATAAACAGGCAAATCAGACTATGTTGCCAAATGACGCCTTGCTGCATCATCATTACGTGCACCAAGGACACATTGATAGAAACAATATTCTATCAACCAAAGGCATTCATGAGTGAATTAGAATGGATGGTATAAATCCATGTGCTGACACTATCAGGAAAGTAAATTCCAAGAAATGGGAGAACGTGCCGACTCATTTCGGCAGCATTTAATGGCCCTTTCTCTCATATTGTCCTCAATTTAAAAAGGACAAATTCAACTCCTTCTTCACGAAGGACATTGGATAGACACATAATGCTATCAACAGAGAGCATTATTGAGTATGAATAGTGAATAACAAGGCATGTGCTGACACAATCAAATATAAAGTTGCCAATGTAATTGGATAACCTGTAACAATAATTCCAGCACTATAGTATGCTTTTCGTCCGTTGCAAAGGGACATTTCTAGGCTCGATCCACAAAGGTGTTTGATTGACACGCAATCCTCTCAACAGACAGGTTAAGCGGATAAATATGGTGGATACAATGCCTGAAATCATATACGCTCAGACAGGCAGACATAACAAAGAAAACTTCATGTAAACGCAGATCAAGTATGCACCAGGGCAGGTGGCAGATTTATTGGCAGATGTAAATAGAACAGTAGAAAGCTTCACATTGATTCAGTACGTTTGGTTCTGACAGAAATCATGTGCATGAGCCTGTGAGGGCAGATAACCCTTGTTGTAAGGCGTATACCGCTATGATATTCGTGGTACACAATCTCACGATTGTAACAGAAATAACCAGAGACATTTGAAAATGCAAACAAGTATGATGACCAGTGGTTCAAGCTTATTATTGAGAGTATCTGCTTGTATTGCCTCACTGTATCGTGACCGGAACAGAATGGGTGCTAGATAGAGAAGCACCAAGACGTATAATATAGATGTACCTATGAATGCCTAGTGGATCTAAAGTTTTACATCAGCATACCTGACTGACCGCGGATAACAAAGGCAGTGGCGGAAGACGCATCAATAGTAACTTGCAAGGTGTTGTAATGTTTTGCGCCTCGTCCCGCCTTTGAGTGCCAGGGGATTAATGCTCAATGGCATTTGTGTGAATTGTACTCGCAAAAATGCGAGCTTGGCACTCAAGGAGTTAAGTTAAAATTATGCTTGACATACGAAACCCATATAGAAAAGGCATTCATGATTGCAAGTACATGTAGAAGTCCCTAATTGACCGAACTGGTCTGGGACTCTGGACCTTCCTGTTTATGCCAGGTCATGCTGTTGGGAGCCCAGTGATTCTATACATGGGTGATAATATGCCTTACCAACTTAGCTTGTCTGTGGTGAACTTGGTAATAGCTCACCATCTGAATGAAACCCCACATATATGTCGCTCAGAAGATTAGTATCAATGCCTTACAGTTGGGTCAAAGCGGCATTATAAAAGGGGTACATCATCTGAAGAAGTCCATGAAACAGCAACTGTTTGTGCCAAGAGGCATGTTGTACATACAGAAAATGTTACATTCAGATGAGATAATGCTATGTCTATAAGCTAATATTGCCATTTTCTGAAACCTGTGCTGTGCATGACGATGGAAGTTAAAGCCTCGGGTTCTGTTATAGAAACCCGATTCTACACAGTATGGGATTGTTAATATTCAGTGTATCGGCACAGAGGGGTAATCCGTTCATGAAATTCAACTGGACAGAATGAAAATAAGTAATATTTGTTTAATATTACAACCTCTCAGATTGAGATACGTGAATTAATAAATGGATATAAGTGACTAACATGAGGTTGCACAAGATAAACAATATTGTTTGTATCACCGGGAAATTGTGTATGCACGGATATATCCATAATGTGTCTCCACGAGATCGCGATGTGCACATCAGCGGCGTGGAGATGTGGACGGTCGAGACCGGTGTCCCACGACCAGGCTTAGAATTTGAGGAACTTAACAAGTCTAAGAGTAAATCTCTATGTGCATTGAGACAATTGGTCTGTGCACACTTTTACAGTGAATATTCACTTTAGCCAAGTTCGGCCTTTGATACTGTGATCCTAAAAGGACGCATCTATGTGGGTGAACATCGCTACATTTGTAGCCTTGCCCACAGAGGTTCTGTACGTGACAACAGGGCTTTAAAGTCTCATATAGTCCAATCGAGATGTAGTCTCGATCGGAGACTTACGTAATAAAATAGGAAGATTAAATGAGAACTTCAGTTTGAAATTTAATATTAATTTTATTAGTAAGACGTAGTGAGAGACTACATCCCTCCTCACCCACCCAAGTCTTACTAGCATCATACAAGAAGTTCTCATTTTTATCATCTTCCTATGTTTGGTCCTGTAGTCACGTACCAGCTTTGAATATTGACACATGCGCGCAAGCGGGATCTCATATAGTCCAATCGAGATGTAGTCTCTCACTACGTCTTACTAATAAAATTAATATTAAATTTCAAACTGAAGTTCTCATTTAATCTTCCTATTATGGAGACATTTTAACTCTTTGAGTGCTTTGTTCGACTTTAGTCACAAACAGCGGCCCGCTTTGTTCGACTCTAGTCACAGACAACGATGCGTGCAGCGCGCGCACGCATACAATATGTGGGGTGCGCGTGCGCACCTAAATAATCTGGCGACGGGGGGGGGGATCTACTGCACAGCGCACAAAGTGTTAAGAATCAAAACCCATTTCATTCTTCTGTTACCATTTAAACCAAACAACAAGGTACAAGAGAAGTGTGAAAGCTCCAAGCGATTTTGGTTGAAATTGTACAAAGTTAATGGTTCACTTTAATAACTAAAAATGGATCACTCTAATGCTAACAACCTCAGGAGCTATTGTCACGGGAGCAAATGTTGTGTCACCCATGCAGACAATGCATTTGAATAATATAGCAAGCCTCCACACTAACATTTTTCTCTACTGGCCCGATCGGGCAAGATAATTTAATCATAAATGTTCAAATTTCACTTGCCCTATAAGACGATTTACCTGCCTGCTTACTTCTAGATGAGATTGTCATTCTATTCTCGTAGTTGAAGAGAAATTTAAGTTGCCAAATTGGGCAAGCAAACTAGACCATTTATGACATTATACTTGCCCAACATCAATTTTTACCTGCCCCGGGCAAGCGGGCAAGTGCTATTGTCAGCCCTGAATATAGGCACACCACTCTGTACAGTGTAATCTATGCAAATTAGCGCTGACCCAAGTGGGAGTCTGCATATGTACATACTTGTGCATGTGTGCTAATGGGATTAAACAGGATTCAGGGCGGCATGTTGATTAATTGAAAGTACAGGTAATTGCTTATGCAGATTGATAATCACTAGATGACGGGTGCATCTAGACTAGACCATATTATACAGTGACATCACAGTACTTTTATTTTAAATGTGTGTTATTGAAGTATGTACTGTACTTGTGCTATCATTTATGTGCAATTTAAAGGGATCTGGTAACATTGTCAACATTCTCAACTTACTTGGAACTCTAGCAGTTGTCACATACCTTATTTTATTCTTATTGCCAATAGAAGCATAGAATATCTTTCAGTTTTCCTAATTTGTCTTCCATTGTAAAGATAGGTATGAATGGAGTGTTCAGATTTATAATCATCTAGTGGATAATTTTAACTTAGTTCTGTGCAAAGACAGTGCAATGAGTTAGCCAATGTCACTTTTCCATTTTCACTCATTAATTGGTCATATATGACATTTATTTACCATGACATTTTCACATAATGTATCACTCAGTGGACATACCAGATCACAGAAATACACATTTTATCAACCATTTGCCAATTTTGTGCACATGACAACAAAGTTACTAGATCACTTTAACATCACTTTATGTTTCCACTCTTTTGGCCTTGTGTTTCCTGCAAATCCTCAAAACAACCCAGATTTTTCCATTTTTATCATGCATTTGGATGATTAATACAAAAAACAACAAAAACAATCAGCTGTTTTATATTTTTTGCTAAAGATCCATCTTGGCTAGATGTGTTCCTGTTGGAAAGGAAAGACTGTGCTACATCGTAGTAAACATACCCATTTCCCACTTGTGATTTTCTATCAATTTGTGCCAGATTATTGTCATTTTTTTTTAAATTGTGCATTTTAATTCCATACATGTAAATATCAATTTGCTTCTATGGTAACACCCATGACACCTATGTAGTGGCCTGGTTGGACCTCACAATTCTTAGTGGCCCAAAACAAACATGTACTGGCCCCAAAATTGGATTTCATTTTTAATCATTTAACAAAAATATAATTCATGTTATTTTTTGTGTGTGGGATGTTGCAAAAACACAAAAATGTGATTAAAGGCAAGTAAGAAAATATGGGCATTTCAGCCAATCGGATATCGTATTGAGGCGCATTTTGTGACTTGACTTTGATCGTGTGACCCCTCCCCCCCTCCCCCTCCCCCCCCCCCGCCAGTTTCCATTATGTGTGAATTAAATGGTCATTATTTTGTACATATCATTGAAATACAATGACAAGAAATGTCATTGTTTGAATAACAGATTTTCAATTTGTCACTGTTGTCATACTCCTCTAATTTTAGAAATACAACGTTGATGCCATCCACCCTGGCTATGGGTTCCTGTCGGAGAGGGCAGACTTTGCAGCAGCATGCCAGGATGCGGACATCAAGTTCATCGGCCCCTCCTCCAAAGTAGTCCACCAGATGGGTGACAAGGTGGAGGCCCGACAAATCGCCATTGCAGCAGGTTCGTACAGTAGATTTTGGAAGCCCAGAATGAACATCTATAAAGGAGGGGGTGAGGGAGGAGAATGGGAGGGGTGCGGTAGTAGGGTGGGAGGGAGTAGGGTAGGAGGAGGAGAGAGGAGAAGAGAGGGGTGAGGTTCACCAGAGGGGGGACGAGGTGGATGCCAGACAGATCACCATTGCAGCCGGTTTCGTACAGTAGATATGGGAAGCTCTGAGTGGACATCTTAAGGAGGGGTGAGGGAGGAGGATAGGAGCAGGAAGAGGAAGTAGGGGGGAGGGGGAGAGAGGAGAATGGAAGAGGAGGTAGGGGGAGGGGGAGAGAGGAGAAGAGAGGGGATGTCGTCCACTAGATGGAATACAATGTAGAGGCCTTACAGATTGCCATTGCAGCAGATTTGTAGTATGTCAGTAGATATGGGTAGCCCTGACTGGACATCTCGGGGAGGGATGAGGGATGAGGATAGGAGCAGGAAGAGGAAGTAGGGTGGGAGGAGAAGAGAGGGGGTGAGGTTCACCAGAGGGGGGACGAGGTGGATGCCAGACAGATCACCATTGCAGCCGGTTTCGTACAGTAGATATGGGAAGCCCTGAGTGGACATCTTAGGGAGGGGTGAGGGAGGAGGATGGGAAGAGGTAGAAGGGATGAAAAAAGGATGAAGAGAAAGAGCGGGGATGTGATCCACTAGATGGAATACAATGTAGAGGCCTTACAGATTGCCATTGCAGCAGATTTGTAGTACAGTTGATATGGGTAGCCCTGACTGGACATCTTGGGGAGGGGTGAGGGATGAGAGTAGGAGGGGTGAGGGAGTAGGGTGGGAGGTGGAGAGAGGAGAAGAGAGGGGATGTGGTCCACTAGATGAAATACAATGTAGAGGCCTTACAGATTGTCATTGCAGCAGATTTGTAGTACAGTTGATATGGGTAGCCCTGACTGGACATCTTGGGGAGGGGTGAGGGATGAGGATAGGAGGGGTGAGGGAGTAGGTCTGGAGGAGGAGAGAGGATATGCGATACAAGGTGGATGCCCAACAGCTTGCCATTGTAGCAGGTTTGTACAATGGATATGGGTAGCCCAGAGTGGACCTCTGTGGAAGGAGTGAAGGGTGTTGGGAGGAAGAAGGATGAGAGGAGAGGAGGACAACCATTACAGCAGGTTGGTACGTAAGATCTTATGGCAAGATGAGGGAGCAGGATGGGACAAGGAAGAGGAAGGAGAGGAGATAAGGATGTCGTACACCACATGGGAGACGAAGTTTAGGCAAAAAAAAGTGCCATTGCAGCAGGTTTATAAAATGCAATCCTTTTATACTACTATCAAACTTAGCCCTATCTATTCTAAAATAGACTCTGAATGGAACTAAGGTGTGGTTTCATGAGTATGGGTACATGTTAAGGATAGCATTCATCCAATAAGGGAGTTCGTAGTTACAAACTGCGCAATTTCTGAGACAAAAATTCACTGTACCAAAAACTTTGATATTGCCCGTTGTCCCATAGACCTTCGTGCAATTATTGTCACATTTGAAACGTGTTTTCATGGGAATTTTGGCTCGAAGTCATAAATGTTTTTCTGAATTAATCATAATACATATACATAAGACTGATTTTTTTCTATTTATTTTCGGATTTTCACAAAAATGTCAACGTTCGTATCTGGGCTTTTATTGAAATCGCAAAGGCCCCATACGTAGATTTGTGTGTACTGTTTTCTTTTAAGTGTTGAAAACGGGCAAAGATGTGATTTTTATTCTAAAAAAAATTATTTAGCCTGCTTCAAGTTTGAAAATTAAAATGAATGGTTATATTTATTCAATTTTAAATATTTTAGGATTAAGGTGAGATTTTTTTGGTCAGGTCTTTCAAACGTAACGAAACACAAGGAGAATTCATGCACGCACGCGGAAATTCTGCATAGAGCTCCTGTACTTTAAATGCGTGCGTCTCAGGCTGTGCCGTAAACGTACACGTAAAGCCTAAATTTTGGTACAATCTTCCGAAAACCTGGTTATGTCCGTTGCTCCATGGGCTAACTACGAACTCCCTTATTGGCTTCACATACAGTAGATGGGAGATAAGATAAAGATAAAGGCCAGATTGGGGGGGGGGGGGGGGGGGGAGGGGGTCTCCTGGGCCATATCCCCCCCCCCCCCCTTAAGCCAGGAATTTTAAAATTTGTTTTGCTTGTAAGCTGGTAGTTCCGATCATCCTGGGGGGCTTTGAATAGATAAAAACCAAGCGTGCCCAAGCAGAATTTCTGGCTATGCCACTGAAATATACATCTGGGCAGCTCAGAGTGAAATAATTACATTAATCATTCAACATACACGTACCAGCAGTTGTTGATAAGTTTCCGGCCATGACAGTACTATTCTAGTCAGGGTGCCTGCATCTTGCAAGCCTCTTCCATTTTAGGGTATTTATAAAAAGTTTCTCAACCAAACCTATATACTGGTGGGCAATTCCATGAAAATGTCTACCAAAACAAACAAAATTAAGTTTGCTGTGGATTTTTTTTTCTTATTATGGCTGATAATGCATGACTTGAACTTTATGAAACCATATTTGCTTTTTTGATATTTTGCCATTTTTGCCCAAAATCTGCATCTTTAGACTTATTAATTGGATTTAGACATATTTGTGAAAAATAAGGGTTATTTGAAATTGATTATATCTGTATTTATATCTAGATGCATATTCAAAAACTTAATGCAAATAATAGATATGGAGTGAAAATTCAAATAAATATAAAAAATTTTTGCCAAAAACTTTATTTCGTGCATTTACTGGGGGTCAAAGTTCAACTCAATTTTTGTCCCGTCTGTCACGTTTTTTAACAATTAATTAATTCCTAGCAAATACCTGTGACTGGTTTTGGATAAAACTTTATATTTATTAACAAAGGCCTATTACCTTTACATTAACACTACATTTTTGTAAAAATATAAGTTATGAATATAAATATCAATGTTTTAATCTTGTCCCGTCTGTCACGTTTTGTCCCGTCTGTCACGTTTTTGTCCCGTCTGTCACGCTCCTTTTTACTACTAATTTGTTAATTCAACTAGGTTGTTGCTGTTTCATAATGAGTTTGCTAAATCTGTCACTTTAGAGGCTTAATCACAATAGTTGGTGGCATTATCAACTTAAATAACCTGTAAAAACAACATTTTAGGTAATTGGTGGGGATTTTAAGGTTTTCTACAGTCCCATGCATTGGATATCGTGTTGTACTTTGTAAAATTAGATTATTTCATAGCTTACCTACCTTAATCAATTTAAATTTTAAAAATAACACTGCTTTTATCTTTTAGCAACTACTTTTATCAATAAGGGTGTAATTTATTACAGAAAAACTCCTAAAAATGACTGAAATTGTATATTTTACAGATTGTCCAATTCACCCATAGGAATTGTACATGTCCCGTCTGTCACGTTTTTCTTGTCCCGTCTGTCACGCTCATATTTTGGATTTTTTCCTATTTAAGACAAACATGGGGGATTTCCCTAAGTAGTGGCATACAACTGGCCTTAGGCAAGTAATAACCTACAGACATGAGCAGCCTTCTAAGATCATCCAGTTAGCAGGGATTTTAAATTAAGTGAGGTAGTGAAAAAAGCTTGGTAAAAGTGTGTCCCGTCTGTCACACTGAGTTCAACGACCCACTGACATCTAGGTCAGAGGTCACACAAAATAAAACTCATATATTTTGAAAGTATGACTGCAATTTAATATCATAAGCATAAAAACTCCTGTTTAATGTTTAACCATTTGCCTACAAATCAATCAAAACTGTGAAAAAGTCATGAGTGGATGTCCCGTCTGTCACGCTGGAATTGCCCTGGTTCAAAATGTCACATTCATTTGGGATGAACACAAGTATTGGAATAGATCAACATAACAAAAATTTTAAAAATGAATTGTTTACCCAACTTAGAATACTATTTATGACTAGTAAAATTTATGTCGGGCCAGCAAAATTGAGGAAACTTTATAGGAAAATCAAATTTTTCTTCTTATTTTGTATCTCTTTCAAAAACAAGAAAGATATACATTGATAACATTATACTGAATCTCAAAATTAGAATAGTGTACCATAATTATTATTTATATTAAACAACTAATCTGTGGAAAATGTTATGATAGCTGGATTTATTAATATAGCATTGCCACAGTTATTAGTCCAGCCTAAAGATAGTCTAAAGTGGGAAATTTACAATTTTTCAAAATATTCTTGCAGGTACAGTACACATACAGACACTCGGTCACTCACAGACTCACTCTGCTTACTCATGGTTCATTAACATTTCTTGGTAAAAGTGAGAATTTTCAAAGAGCTTTTTAATAGTGCATTTCCATTCCCTAACATAAAAAAACTAGATCATGTATCATTGAATTTTTTACAAAACTGCCAATATTTGTTTGTAAACTGTGAAATTGATATATCTGCTTGAGTGAGTAACATGTTACTTGTAGTCAAACCTCTTTTAAAAGACCAGTCATCTTGTTTCCACAATTTGGCTGTCCATGAATATACCACCCTTTACCGCATCCCTAATGGGTATAAAACGGACTTAGTAACATTGTCCAACTCCTCAAAACTTACTTTGAACTCTAGTGGTTCTCTCATACCTTTTTATATTCATAACAATAACGATTGAAGTGTTCAGATGTTAAACTATCTATGGGATAATTTAAGAAATGTACAAAGTAAGTGCAATGAGTTAGTGAATATCACTTTGCATGTTTGCTTATTTCTCGGCCAAAGATCATCCAATTAACGTGAAATGTTCACACATTACTTTGTGGACATATCACACCAATACACATTTTATTAATCACTCATCACTTATTGCACTTGTCAACAAAGTTACTAGATCCCTTTGATGCAAGAATCACAAATCTCATTTGCACTTTTGTATGATTTTTGTTTTGTTTTTCTCCAGGTGTACCGGTTGTCCCTGGCACTGATGGCCCAGTTACTACAGCACAAGAAGTGCATGACTTCTGCGAGCAACATGGCTTTCCCATCATACTGAAGGCTGCCTATGGCGGTGGGGGCAGAGGCATGAGGGTTGTGCGCTCGATGGAGGTTAGTCCTGTCCGTTAGTTTGCGTATTTGATTGTTTACTTGTTTGTATGTTTTGTTATTTGTGACCGATTCCATGACTTCTGCGAGTAACATGGCTTTACCCATCATACTGAAGGCTGCCTATGGGGGCAGAGGCATGAGGGTTGTGCGCTCGATGGAGGTTAGTCCTGTCCTGTCAGATTCGTGGTTCAAGCCCGCTTGAATTTGATTTCAATACTTAACAGTTGTGTCTGATATAATAAGGCTGTAAGTAGGATTCCTACCCGTTTTTTCTGATGTTACATAACATTGCAATCTTGATCTGCGACTGCACGAGATCAACCCTGGGGAAGGGGATACACATTTTATCAACCATTCCTCAGTTTTTGCACATGTCAAATAAGTTGCTAGATCCTATATATAGTAAACTTTCTCATTCCTTTCTCTCCCCCCCCCCCCCCCTCAAAAAAAAAAAACCCCACAGGAAGTAGCAGAAAACTTTGAGAGGGCATCGTCAGAAGCCCTAGCAGCCTTTGGAGATGGTTCCATGTTCATTGAGAGATACATTGAGCACCCAAGGCATATTGAAGTGCAAGTCCTAGGTAAGAAAATGAAGAGGTCATTATTTTAAAGATGGGCCAGTGTTCCTGGCTCTTTTTCATGCCAAGTGAATTGGGATGATACGGCTGGGAATCAACAAATTACCAGAGAGATGATCACTTTAGAGATGGTTCCATGTTCATTGAGAGATACATTGAGCACCCAAGGCATATTGAAGTACAAGTCCTAGGTAAGGATCTGAAGGGCTCACTAAAAGGCTCTTTATAATCCCAAGTATGTTTCTGATGATAGAAGCAACAAATGGTTGCCAACTAAGATTAGCTAGGTAATTTGTAAACCTCGGTCTGTTAATACCCACTATAACATTGACCAATGTTCTAGGAGAGAAAAGGGGTCACTCTTTAAGATAATCTTGAGTTCTGGGTCTGTATTAATTGAACCAGGCAAGGAAAGTTTCAATCTAAGAACTTTGGGAGGGCATCAGCAGCAGCTCAGAAGCCGTTGCAGCCTTTGGAGATGGGTCTATGTTCATTGAGAGATACATAGAGAGTATCCAAGGCACATTCAGATGCAAGTTCTACACTGAAGAAGATAATATAGACTTATGTCTGCATAGTTGCCAACTATGATTAGTTAAGTCAGGGCTCGACACTAGCACTTGCCCTGTTGCCCGGGGCAAGTAAATATTGATGTCGGGCAAGTCAAATTTCATAAATGGTCTAGTTTGGTTGCCTGACTGGGCAACAAAATGTTTGCTCAACTAGGAGAGAATAATGTAATTCTTTATTAGCAAAGCTCATCTAGAAGTAAGCAGGCAAGTAAGTTTTCTGTTCGGGCAAGTAAAAGTTGAAAAGTTATTATTCTGCTTGCCCGAACGGGCAAGTCAAACAAAATGTTAGTGTGGAGGCTTGGCTAAGTTCTAAGTTTAAATCCTCTGTAACCCAACTTTCTATAACGCCTATTTATCTTGAATCCCTACAAAGCAAACTACATGCAAATTAACCTGTCTATGAAGTCCACCTGCTCATAAAATGTTTTTGTATCCCCTGTGGGTGGTCTCATATAAACAGGTTTGACTGTGTACTTGTATATTTTACAAATTGCTTTATTTTAAAAAAATGTCATGGAAAGGCTGCTTTAAAAAAAATGATTTGTATGCTTCCCGCCCTAGGTGACAAGTATGGTAACGTCATTCATCTCTACGAGAGAGATTGCTCCGTCCAGCGCAGGCATCAGAAGCTTGTTGAGATAGCACCCGCCCCCATGCTCGACCCAGCCACCCGTGATAGAATGACTGCCGATGCGGTCAAGCTGTGCCAGTCGGTCAACTACGAGAATGCGGGGACGGTGGAGTTCCTGCTTGACCCGCAGGGCAACCACTACTTCATAGAGGTCAATGCCAGGCTTCAGGTGGAGCACACCGTCACAGAGGAAATCACAGGGTAATACTATTAAACTGATTCATTCTGCTTTGCCAATCTGTCTGTTTTACGGTTGCCATCCACATGTGTGTAGGGATATATGTAAGAAATAATTTGTTGTGAGGTAATGAAAAATTAGGCTTAAAATTGGAAAAAGCACATGATTTTAAAGGCAAAATAAACTTTGAAAGTTGATTCTGATAATTACTCTATTGAGTGTTTTTATTTTTTAAATTGACATTCACAATTGTTGAAAAAGGTTTCAATCTTTGAAGTGTGAGGGTTCTGGTTAGGGTTACAAATATTTGTTGGTTTATTCAATTTTGAAAGCCAGAGAAGGTATCATCAAAACAATGTGATGTATGCACTTCATATATTCTCTTTCTGAGTTTGTATTGTGCAGTCACAGATCAAAATTGCAGAAGACCACAGCTTACTTGATCTGCCTCTCTCCCTCAATGAATGAGAGTTGGATTTGCCGCAGTCCTCCTGATCTTGGGCTCTCTCCGAATGATATCAACATCCAATCAGTACCATCCTCACAATGGAGGATCACACCAATAACTTTCAACCTGATTCTTGTTCTTTGATCCCTATTTCCTCTCTTTATCCCCTATCCCAGGGTTGATCTTGTGCAGTCGCAGATCAAGATCGCAGAAGGTCGCAGCCTTCCTGATTCTCTCTCAGAATGACATCAACATCCAAGGCAGTGCCATCCAGTGCAGGATCACAGCAGAAGATCCCACCAAGAACTCAACCTGAAACCTGCTCTTCATTCTTTATTTTTCTCTTGTTCTTGTTCCAGGGTTGATCTTGTGCAGTCGCAGATCAAGATCGCAGAAGGTCGCAGCCTGCCTGATCTGGGGCTCTCTCAGAATGAATTGAACATCCAGGGCAGTGCTATCCACAGCAGGATCACAACAGGAAAATCCCACCAAGAACTTTCCACCTGAAACTTGTTATTCGATCCTTATTTCCCTCTCTTTATCATCCCAGGGTTGATCTTGTGCAGCCGCAGATCAAGATCGCAGAAGGTTGCAGCCTGCCTGATCTTTGGCTTTATCAGAATGACATCAACATCCAGGGCAGTGCCATCCAGTGCAGGATCACATCAGATGATCCCGCCAAGAACTCAACCTGAAACTTGCTCTCCATTCTTTATTTTTGTCTTATATCGCTGATTCCAGGGTTGATCTCGTGCAGTCGCAGATCAAGACCGCAGATCAAGATCGCAGAAGGTCGCAGCCTGCCTGATCTAGGGCTCTCAGAATGACATCATCATCCAGGGCAGTGTCATCCAGTGCAGGATCACACCAGAAGATCCCACCAAGAACTCAACCTGAAAACTTGCTCTTCATCCTTTATTTTTCACTTGTTCTTGTTCTAGAGTTGATCTCGTGCAGTCGCAGATCAAGATCGCAGAAGGTTGCAGCCTGCCTGATCTAGGGCTCTCTCAGAATGACATCAACATCCAATCAATACCATCCTCACAATGGAGGATCCCACCAAGAACTTTCAACCTGAAACTTGTTCTTTAAACCCTATTTTCCTCTCTTTATCCCCTTCCCCAGGGTTGATCTCGTGCAGTCGCAGATCAAGATCGCAGAAGGTCGCAGCCTGCCTGATCTGGGGCTCTCTCAGAATGACATCGCCATCCAGGGCAGTGCCATCCAGTGCAGGATCACAACAGAGGATCCCGCCAAGAACTTCCAGCCAGATACTGGCAGGATAGAGGCAAGTTCACCATTAATTGCTTAATTAGTTACATAAGATATCAAATTCCTATGGAGTCATTAGCTATATCTTTGCTTTTGGGGGTTCATTTCCTTTTTCATTGATTCATTAATAAATAAAATCAGAAATCCACAACCTACCACACTTCCCATGATTATAAAATGAGTTTGAATGATTTAACATTCCTGATTATCTATTAATAAAAATAATTAATAAAAACCCTGCTAGTTTAGTTTGTTACTAAGTCTATTTTGGATGTGATGACTAGGCAAGTATGCAGCAAATTGTCTTTTTAGTTGCCAGTTATTGCTTTGTTATGCTTTTTTAGCTTATCATCTTAAATAAATTGTATAATGGCATCCAACTAAAAGTAAGCATTGTTTCATGAATACTAAACATGGCCCTGGCTTGCAATTTTTATACTAACTATCGTGCCAGTAAACTAGACGTAGAAGTGCCACCGGATGAACAAACATTTTGTTTAACCCTTATCATGAATTACATTTTTATGCCTCCGCAACGAAGTAGCCGGAGGCATTATGTTTTCGGGTTGTCCGTCCGTCCGTCCGTCCGTCCGTCCGTCCGTCCGTACGTCCGTCCGTACGTACGTCCCGTTCTCGTGATCGCGTTATCTCAAGAACCGATTGACGGATTTTCACCAAACTTGGGTCATGTATGTATCTTGGGGTGCCAATGATCTGATTAGATTTTGGAGTCATGAGGTCAAAGGTCAAAGGTCACAGAGCTCATTATATATGCAAAAATAGCTCGTGATCGCGTTATCTCAAGAAGGGATTGACAGATTCTGACCAAACTTGGTACATGTATGTATCTTGGGGGGCCGATGATCTGATTAGATTTTGGGGTCATGAGGTCAAAGGTCAAAGGTCACAGCTCATTATATATGCAAAAATAGCTCGTGATCGCGTTCTCTCAAGAAGGGATTGACAGATTCTGACCAAACTTGGTACATGTCTTGGGGGGCCTATGATATGATTAGATTTTGGGGTCATAAGGTCAAAGGTCAAAGGTCACAGAGCTCATTATATATGCAAAAATAGCTCGTGATCGCGTTATCTCAAGGACGGATTCTGACCAAACATGGTACATGTATGTATCTTGGGGGGCCAATGATCTGATTAGATTTTGGGGTAATGAGGTCAAAGGTCAAAGGTCACAGCTCATTATATATGCAAAAATAGCTTGTGATCGCGTTATCTCAAGAAGGGATTGACAGATTCTGACCAAACTTGGTACATGTATGTTCCTTGGAGAGCCAATGAACTGATTAGATTTTGGGGGTCATGAGGTCAAAGGTCACAGGGCTCATTATATGTAAAAGTAGCTTGAGATTGGAAATCTCAAGAACTGAATATCAGATTTCAATCCAACTTGATACCTGAATGTATCTTAGGGAACAATTGTAGTCATTAGATTTTGGGGTCATGAGGGCAAAGGTCAAGGTCACTTATAGCTCATAATTGTGATACGTCAAGATCTAAAAGACAGAGTACCATCAAAATTTAGTTGACAGAATTAATTATGTGTACATGTTGATATGGGCTTGATATGAATAAATTGCGTAATGGCGGAGGCATCATTTTCGACTGCGCGCAGTCGAAGATCCATCTAGTTGAATAATTGTATTATTTCTATTTCCTTTCTTCTAATGCAGGTGTTCCGCAGTGGAGAAGGAATGGGCATACGCATTGACAGTGCGCTGGCGTTTGCTGGTGCCCTTGTATCGCCCCACTACGACTCTTTACTCGTGAAGCTCATCTCGAGATCACGTAATCATGAAAGCGCAGTGGCGAAAATGCTGAGGGCACTCGCAGAGTTTAGGATACGAGGGGTGAAGGTGAGTTACCCATGTTATTTTTCTGTAACATAAATTCTCCATAGAGGGCTATAGAGAAAAGCATGTTATACATAAATAATTAGTTTTCAAAGGCTTATTGTTGCATAAATTTTGCCAGATGAAATTTTGATTTATTTTATTTACTTTAACATTCAGTTAATTTGTATGCTGCTAAATAATTGAAATATAAATATATGTTATCTAATAAATGTATATATTATTCATCTTAGCTCTATTAAACACACAATGATTATTAGTTAGGTCTTTTATTGATCTAATATCTCTCCTCTTCTTTTTCCATTTCAGACTAATATCCCCTTCTTGGAAAACGTGTTGACTCACGAGCAGTTTGTGTCCGGTCAGGTGAACACGTCATTCATCGACGAGAACCCGCACCTAACGCAGGAGTTCAAGCCCAGTCAGAATCGAGCTCAGAAGCTCTTATACTACTTCAGCAACCTCCTCGTTAATGGCTCTACGACGCCGCTCGCCACGGGCCTACGTCCGGCCAATGTCACTCCTCCCATCCCCGAAATACGCTACGGTGAGTTGCGCTAACACTATTAAACGTATATTGTTTTGTTTTTTAAAGTTTTAAAAATAATTAGAAAAAATAGTGAGGCTAAATTGGTTTTGACATATACTGTAGAGCCTCTTTCCTAGATTAAATGCTGATTTTATTTTGTTCCCCACATTAATAATTTGAGTTGCACCAACTCCAAGCATTATATGTATGTACGAAGCAAAACATTCTACCAATTAAATTGTTGATTCCCTTGATTAAACTTAACTTTGTTATAAACAAAACTAGTGACATGAAATACCAAAGTTAGTAAGTGATTAGAATTGTTTCTTACCATTAAATTGTTAATGTTTCTCTTGATTAGGGTTGATTTTCATTTTTGAAATACTGCATTCCTGCATAATTCATTTCAGCCCCATCCAATATTGATGCTTTGATTAAAAGTTTGCTATATTGCAATCTAATTTGATATATGCATGTGTTTGATGTGTTTTTAAATTCACGATCCGTTGTGCAGTGATTTGTATGAATTTTTTAATGCATACTGATACACATCATTAATCAAATTCGATAAAATGAATGGTGTATTAATTCCTCCATGGCATTTTGGACGTAATTGGTATGCATTGAATTGTTCTTATGTTCATCTTGAACATAGACATGAATTATTTGTTTGTTTAACACACATTTGGAAGTTTTTCAGAGTGCACAACCTTTTTTGTTTGTTTTCAAATGTCAGGGTGACAATTTTATACTGTCTATACTCTATAAACTAAGTATTCATTGGCCGGTACAATCTATTTCACAGTGACTATTGGAATGTATCTATCTGTCAGGTTATATTTGTGTCTAAAGTGCTATGTTGACTATGTGAATAATCGCTGGATTTGATTTAGGAGGCAAACCCAAAGATCGCTACGGCATGGGTAAGTTTCACAAAGGCTTTGCTGTTATAGCTACAGCAGGGTGCTTGCAGTCAAAGCATGCTTTCTCTATCAATCAAACTTCTGGCAAAATCAAGGCTCGAGATTAATTGTTTTACACGTGGGCCTGTGGGGCAATCGCAATTACTAAAGCCAAATCAAATATTTATTGCCCAAAACTAGAGTAAATGAATAGATGGGACCAACCCCCAAAATACTTTTTTTTCACGAGGGCTATTTTGAAAATTTTGAGGGGGCAAAAATGCCCTCGTGAAAATGTTCACAAGGGCTATTTTAGGGCTCACAGGGGCTCTTTTTAAATATTTTTTACATGGTTCTCACTGCTCAGAGTGTGATCAATGATTATCAATATTTATCATGCTGTAACCTATTGGATTATAATGCAATGATCGGCACGTTTCTACAAGAAAGATCATGCAGAAAGAATTTTTTTTTTTTTCCCCGCCCCTGTGGCGTGGCTCACGGTGGCGAATCGCCAGTCACCCCCGTGTATTTTTGGGGCTGGGTGGGACGTAAATTTTCACGACCCAGATCTTATTTCTTGTGGCCCCGGGCCAGTAGGCTAGTGCTAATTTCGAGCCCTGGCTAGATGTTCGCCATTCCTGGTGATAAGAGTATACATTTAAATGGCTTTATCAGTGTTTTTTTAGTTTTTAAGTTGGTGATAACTTTGTAGCAAATTTTTGTTTTTTTGTATTATTGTAATCCATTTTAACTGTGGTGCTGCTCCTATTTCTTGCAATTAGGATAGATTTGTAAAAATATATATGCAATATTGTTTATTCTGTGATGCCATTGATGTAACCCTCTGACTCCCAAAGGCATGTACATATATAGATCAAATATTAGAGAATAATAATAATAATAATTTCCATTTTTATATAGCATTTTTTTATAGCATTATATCTTGGCTTTAGCCGAGCTACCATGATGGGGCGCTCAAGCATTTCAAGGAATAAACTCCTGCCAAGTATCCATTTACTACACCTGGGTTGAGAGCAGCAAATGTTTAGAGAATTATTAAAGTGGCTCTGCAAACCATATTATTACATTAAAAAGATTCTTTTTTGTAAATTTTCCAGCCTGAGTTTGTATAAAAAGTAACAACAACAACATAAATTTATACCATTTTAAAATCCTTCCGGGACTTGCTAACCGACACTCCTTAAAATTTGTGATTAAATTGGCATGGTCAAATTACGTCTATGCAGTCGGAAGTTGCATTTGACTGTACAGGTAATAGCAAACTTCCCCCTGCACTAACATCACATGCTTTTTGCGTAATGCAGAAATCATTCTGGCAATTTTAAGGGCCGTGTTCTAATTGGTGGTTTTGGTGTTAGATTTCCTTTTAAATGCAAATCTTTTTAAAAACAAAAACTAATTTTTCATATATAGATTCTCTATGAACATGACCAAAGACCCCTGTTACACATACCTCTGAAGTGGACTGAGGCCGCCTCCGGAGGCGGCCCCATGTATGTGTAACAGGGGTCAATTTTTAATAGCCGGCCTGAGGCCGGCTCCATTTCTGTCCACCTCTGGATGTGGTGTTAAGCCGGCCTCAGGCCGGCCTCAGGCCGGCCTCAGTCCCGCAATCGGTATGTGTAATAGGGGTAAGTTGGACTCGGGCCAGCGCAATAAGGAAGTAGGTCGCTTAATCTGCCTAATATGGGATAAAAGGGCACGCGGATGCCAACACTTATATGGTATGAGCCGTACATGGGTCCCGGGTATGATGCCCGATCAATGTGAATAAATGTACAGGGGTCCTGCCATGTGTAACGGGTTTAATGATCTCGAGGTGGCTTCAAATTGCAGGCGTGAGGCCGGCCCCGGGGCCGGCTTTAAAAGCCGACGCATGTGTATCAGGGGCCAAAGTCTAAATGTCAGTTGTGCGCTCTTTTGACAACACACTAGCAAAAACAAACTAATAGAGGTTAAAGGTTAAAGATATTCCCCTCCACCTCCCAAGGTTAGTCTTTGCATAGCCCCACCCTGTCAGTTTATTTATTAACTGATTAATTGCTAATTAATTAATCACAATAAAATGGTGTACTACATGTAGTTAGTGCTTCGGCATGAATATAGACTAGAATTCCTTTCCCATATATCATCATACATACGGTAGCGACTTTTGGATATGAAGTGAGATCACGGCATTCATGTATTACACGCGCGCGACTGCGGGCTTACAACCCGTCTGAAATGTGTATGTTTGATTTATGATTTCTGCAATTATTTCTATTTCATCGTTATTGTACAAATAAATGCACAGGATTTTATTATATTGAGTATAACTCTATGGGAAAGTTAACATAAGTTAGTTTAATCCACATTTGCCTTTACTAACAAGCACAATGCTAACCAATAGCGAAAACGAAATCATATTTAAAATCATGTACAAATGAATACGGTAAAGACCTGTACGTACACTCGCTTCATATCCGAAAGTGCTTACGCATACATACATACAATATGCAAAATATGCGATTTGCACTTGCATTTATTCAATTTCACAAAATCCACAAAATCACACAATTTCTGTTTTTTTTCCACAAATTGATTTTTTTAAAAACCCATTCAGGATTGACTGATTTTGGTATAACATTCATTCTCCATGGCACCTGCCCAAGTATTTTCGGGACCAGAAATGCATGTTACTTGACAATTATATTGGACCATATATTCCAGTCATGTGGTAGGATTAATGGGGTATTGAATGTCAATGAGTATGGTCCCTTAATGTTTAAAAAAAAATTGATTCTGGTTTTATGAACAGAAGGATAGATGTGCGTTTTTTTAACTTGCATAATGCTGCCATTATTATTTATGCTTGTGGAAAAATGCTGTGTGGTATAATTTGTTTTGGAAAAAAAATGTAAAATATTAAGTAAAAGCAGGGTAATGTATGTGTACGTTGCAACACAAACAGCAAGACTTGACTCATTGTGTGTTAGTGTACACGTATTAAAAGCAGAAGCAAAGATCCTACATACATAAGATGATCAACTCTCGGTCAAAAAGTGAAACGCTAACGCGCGGAATTGTGGGAGTTTGAAGGAGTGCGCCAACTAGCGGTTGGCAACTAAAGTTCCCGATTTGATCTGGACTACAAGTTGGGTTGTATACGTACTTGTATATTATTGTACAGTATAGTAGCCTAGTAGTCAAACAAGTAATTCACTGTAATTGTCAAGTATTCAGCTTATTTTCATATTTATTCGATTCAAATCCAAGATGAAAAGGGTTACAAATATAAATAGAAATATACATAAAATACAATTTATTTAAGAAATATAAAAGATACAATTAAAAGAAGTTCGGGGAGTTATATACGAAAAGGCATGGAAATGAATTTGGAGGCTGCAAATAAAACCATAAGAGGTTCTGTCGAGGGAGTATCCAAAAATTAAAATATTGCTAATTACTTAGTATTGTAACAATCATAAATAAGTACAGACAAAAGGACGGTTCCAACAAGGTACATGGTAGTAATTACAATAAGAGGTTAATGGATTGTTCGTGGATACAAACACAAGATTATTCAGTGAAAACAGTTATTAATTATACGGGGTTTTTTTCAGTTTAGACCTAAACGAATTGAGAAAAGCAGTGTTTTGAATACAAAGAGAGAGTGAATTCCATATTACAGGACCAGTGTGTTTGAAAGTATATGATGAAGTAGTTGATGTAAATTTTTCAACAAAGTAATTTTGGGGATTTCTAGTATTATAATTGTGTTCTGATTTCTTATACTTTTTAGCAGAGTGGCAAGATTCTTTGGCAATTATCGTGTTTATGCTTAAAAACCATTAGGGCAATATAATTTTGATTTAGTAGAAATTTCATGTTTTAAACAGTGGTTTTGAGTGACCATGAAAATCAGACAATGAGCAAATTCTTACAATATGTGCTTGAAGTTTAAACAACATTTGAAGCATCGATGGATATGTATTTGCCCAGACAACATTACAGTACATTAAAATTGGCAGGATCATGGTATTATATAATAAAAATCAGTATATTTTGGGGAAAGATATGACTTAATTTACTGATGACACCAATACTCTTTGATATTTTGTTTGAAATGTCAAGTATATAATCTTTCCAGGCTAAATGTTGGTCAATAATTACACCTAAGAAATAAGTTGATTGAACACGCTGAATTAGAATATCAATAATTTTAATTATTAAGGTATTTATTGAATCATTTGAAATAGCACTTACAATTGAACCATATAGTGATACATGTTTCATTTCATTATTTATAATTTGACATAAGGTATTAATATCATTGTGAGAAAAAAGAATATTGGTATCAGCAGCAAAAAGCACAAATTTAAGAGTATGGGGACAATCAGTAAAAGAATATTGTGATTGATAGAGTCAAAATCTTGACTCAAATCCAGAAAGCTGAATAAATAACGTAAGTGTAACTCTTAATCAGTATTGTGTATTGTCATAATTTTATTGTAGTTGTTTCAATCATGAAAATCCAAATAAATAGAGGTCCAGTTTATATCTAAGCCGTCTCTATTTCTGTAAATACCATGTTGAGTGAGAAGTTTGAACTGACAGGCCCTGTTGTGTAGCCTGAAGGATCCCGGGAAGGTGTGAAAACTCTATTGAGAACTATGGATTAAATTGAAGAACCGCTGAATAAATTAAAGAAACCATTGTCATTTAATGAGCTCATTACAAAAATGGGCGAAAGATATAAACTGGACCAGAGTCTAACAATAATTAATTTTGGTGACGTTGGCCATGCATGGTCAAATGTATACTCACATAACTGAACCCATCCCATTGAAAAAAAAGAGCAGATGAAATTCTCAGATTGAAATGAAATCTTGAGATATGTATAATGATAAGCTGTGATATTAAGCTGCTAAAAGCCCGTTTATTTTGTTCCTAAAAATAAATATTTTTCTTTTAAAGAAAATGGCAAAAAAAACAACAAAAAAAATGAAATTTTTTTTGTGGCTAAAAGAAACTTAAATAATTTGAGTTAAAATGCTCAAATTGCTAGAAAATCACGTTTGTTTGTTTTTCCAAAAGGATTGAGTTTTGCTATATTTTGTTACCGGAAAGAGGCAAAAAATTAAGTTATTACCTTTTACATCAATTCAGATTTTAAATTGCTTAAATTCAAAATATAACAAACCTTTCAAGAGAGATTTTCAAGCTATGGGGTATGGTCTAATAAAGTGAGTCCGCTGGCTTTCAGAGGAAAAGTTCCTCAAGAAATCTACCTAGGATATCTAATATAGGTTTTATTCTTTCATTTAAACCAGGTTTCGTTAAAAGTTAGATGCCTTCTGATAGAAATAAATCACTTTTCCGACACGATGTCTAACATGTCTAATGGAATTACTATAGACGCTTGTTCGAGTTTTAGTTGCTCAACGCTAGCGGGCGGCAGACTCCATGTGCTAAAATACCGCTTCCGCTTCCGTTTCACCAGCGGCCGTGTAAAATCGGGAGAGTTGGGCATCTTATGTATGTAGGATCTTTGGCAGAAGTTAGTGTAACTTTACTTTTATTTATGATATCAGAAGGTTTTGAATGATCAAATCTGTGGATGTCTTTTTTTTTCTCATTTTGTCTTATTTCTTGGTGAATTGCATTGTACACGTTAGTCTTTAAAATGCACTGTCTTCAATCCTTGCTAAATTCAAATTTCTCCTTGATTATTTGTTAATTTGTGTTGGGCATTCAAAGGCTATATCTGTGTCAAGTGAAGTATGCAACTTTAAAAGCATTGTATTTTGTATTGTTTATACGTGTATTTTATTTTCCTCAGGGAAATCTGTTCAGCATGGTTTAAAACAGAAATATATGGGTGCAGACGCATCGCTAGACAGTAAGATGGATTTAATATGAGCTTGTATCAAGTTTTTCATCCCATTTCAACTTGTCAAGCAATTTAATTGAGCTTCATGCATTCATGAGGGCATGGGCGTCGATACTTACGTAATACCGTATTTGTCGGTGTATTAACCGCATGGTTTTCCCGATGGAATTACCGGCAAAAGGGGGGTGCGGTTTTTGTACACGGAGATAGGGAAAATTGCACGAAAATCCCCACTAGCACAACACAGCATGAAACACTATGCATGGGACTGTAGTGAACAAACGAAGACAAACGGAAGACAAACAAAGACAAAACAAAACATGAATCAAATCAGAGATGAAAAAACTGTACCTTGATATGTTTATTCCTTCTTACAAGTTCAGATTTGGTTCAATCTACCCTCGAAAATAGTAAATTCTAAGCTCTTTTTGGAGATGAAAAATTGCGATCGTACCTTTGCAAGTGGTAGGGGAAAAAAGCACGCAGACGCGATTTGCTGAAATTAGCGATCAATCACGATAAGATGATCGCTAATTTCAGTCAAATCGCGTCTGCACGCTTTTTTTCCCCACCACTTGCAAAGGAACGATCGCAATTTTTCATCTCCAAAAAGAGCTTCAAATTTACTATTTTCGAGGGTAGATTGAACCAAATCAGATCTTGTAAGAAGGAATAAACATATCAAGGTACATTTTTTTCATCTCTGATTTGATTCATGTTTTGTTTTGTCTTTGTTTGTCTTCCGTTTGTCTTCGTTTGTTCACTACAGTCCCATGCATAGAGTTCCGTGTTTTGTTTTCTGTTAAGCTCAACAAATGTTATAAATTACGGATTGATCGGGGAAGGGGCTCATAATTTCCTTAATGTGCTTCAGAGACTTCAGTAAATTGAAGTATATTTCATAGACCAAAACTCTCTGGAAAAGAAGAATGTTTTTAGCTCACCTGAGCCAAAGGCTCAAGTGAGCTATTGTGATCGCTTTTTGTCCGTCGTCCGTCGTCCGTCGTCCGTCGTCCGTCGTGCGTCGTCCGTCGTCCGTCGTCGCAAACTTTTTACATTTTCATCTTCTTCTCCAGAACCAATGATCGGATTCCAACCAAACTTGGCAGGAATCATATTTAGGGGTAGAGGAACCAAAGTTGCTAAAATGGTGGGCGTGGCCCCCAGGGGGGCCCTGGGGGAGGGCACCAAATGTAAAAAATATGTAAATTTTAAACATCTTCTTCTCAACATCCAGAAGTATGACAGACCTGATATTTCATATTTAGATGCCTCTATTGATGAAGAATGAAAGTTGTTCACAAGATTTTTGTGGGTGGTCCCATAAGGGCCCTGTGGGCGTAACAGTTTTTTGGGGGGCCCTACCATAGGAAATATACATTTTCATCTTCTTCTCCAGAATCAATGATTAGATTCCAACCAAACATGGCAGGAATCATCTTTAGGGGTAGAGGAACCAAAGTTGCTAAAATGGTGGGCGTGGCCCCCAGGGGGGCCCTGGAGGAGGGCACCAAGTGTAAAAAATATGTAAATTTTAAACATCTTCTCCTCAAGATCCAGAAGTATGACAGACCTGATATTTCATATGTAGATGCCTCTATTGATGAAGAATGAAAGTTGTTCACAAGATTTTTGTGGGTGGCCCCACAAGGGCCCTGTGGGCGTAACAGTTTTTTTTGGGGCCCTACCATAGGAAATATACATTTTCATCTTCTTCTCCAGAACCAATGATTAGATTCCAACCAAACATGGCAGGAATCATCCTTAGGGGTAGAGGAATCGAAGTTGCTAAAATGGTGGGCGTGGCCCTCAGGGGGGCCCTGGGGGAGGGCACCAAGTGTAAAAAATATGTTAATTTTAAATATCTTCTTCTCAAGATCCAGAAGTATGACAGACCTGATATTTCATATTTAGATGCCTCTATTGATGAAGAATGAAAGTTGTTCACAAGATTTTTGTGGGTGGCCCCATAAGGGTCCTGTGGGCGTAACAGTTTTTTGGGGGGTCCTACCATAGGAAATATACATTTTCATCTTCTTCTCCAGAATCAATGATTAGATTCCAACCAAACATGGCAGGAATCATCTTTAGGGGTAGAGGAACCAAAGTTGCTAAAATGGTGGGCGTGGCCCCCAGGGGGGCCCTGGAGGAGGGCACCAAGTGTAAAAAATATGTAAATTTTAATTAAGCAAATTACTAATGAATATTCATACATTCATGAGCAGCAGTACTCATTATATATGCAATTATCTAATAATTAACAATTTGTTATAAATTTTTCTCATAATTGAAGATCTTTGTAAGTAAGTGTCCCAAAACAAAATTTCTTTTTTTTAGAAAGTAGGGGGTGCGCCTTATACCCGAGTGCGCCGTACACACGGAGATTTACGGTAAATGACAATGCAAGTTGTCATATCGCAGAATGGCCCCATAGGGTCCCTATGTGAGTGGGGTTAATATGCTGAAGTGGTCAGTGGCTGGTGAAATGTGTTAAGCTTTGTCTTATATGTGTGTCTGTCTTTTTTTATGATTCACCCAAACATTATGGTAAATCATAATGTTAGGTACAGGGGATCAAAAGTTATTGATTAAATAGTACATCACATTATAGATTTTGGCATGATTTCAACTGATTTCATATCTTCTGAGGGTGCCAGAGAGAACATGCGCCAGATGTGAATTGATTGACCTCAGGTGAGCGTCGTGCCCCCCTGGGGCTCTTGTTTCTTACTCTCGGCACATTTTGACCATCCAAAAATCAAGAATTCTACTATAAATTTTTTTTTTTTTTCATGGAAAACCCCCAAAGTTAGGGTTGCGGTTAATACACCGGAGCGGGAAACACCGACAAATACGGTACCCATTCATCAGGGGGGGATGGATAAATGAATCATCCCCCCTGATCAATGGGTATCAATGACAGATCGACGCCCGTGCATGAGGGCTCCACACTTACCTTTTTTGTCCGTGGTCCGGTCGGGCCAGTAAATTATTACTTCCCCTTTTCTGGTGGCCAGAAAGAAAACTTTACTGTCCCCAAAATTATATTTCATGAATAATTTGTTTACTTTTCAAAATATTACTCTTTCCTGATTAAACCAGTGATTATAGATAGTGCTGAGTCAAATCGAATATTTTGAATTTCGAATATGAGTCGTGTAAAAACGGTCGGATATCGAATATCCGAAATTTGAAGGAAAAAAAAAAAAAAAAAAAAAAAAAAAAAAAATATATACATTTTAAAAATAAATATTCTGTCCGTTTTTTCAATTAGAATCGGCAGTACAGTGTGATGTAAAGCCCGGCGCAGACAGAGCCGACTCGACCCGATCCGACTGGTTTAAATCAGGCTAGAGTTGGGCCCGGTCGGTCGGAGCAGATTTATCGCGTTGAATCGGCCCCAACTGGCATCCGACTGTCTCTCGACTGGCAAAATGTGTGTCGCGAGGCACTGAAAACTAAGCCGATCGGAATGACAACCAGTCGAGTCGGCTCTGTCTGCGCCGGGCATTAGTGTACAAACTGCTGTCAAGATGAAATACTTCGATATCTCATCATAGATTCTTCTAAATTTGGCGCTCACTATACCACTTGTATATTAATCCTCTTACCTTTGGTTTATTATTTGTTTTGTTTATTTGTAATTTATGTAAAATACCTTAAATTTTAACTTTAGCAATAGATAAGATTTTTGTTTTTGTTTTTTTCGGATATTCGTATCCGAAAATTTGTATTCGGTATCCGACCTTCACGGTCGGATATCGAATAGCCATTCGATTTGACTCGGCTCTAATTATAGATGAAGCATGACATGGAAGAAAGCAAGATTTTTTACATTTTGTCAATGTCGGGTTGAAAATTTGCTTGCCCGATCGGGCCACCAAAATAGGACTTTTATACATTTTTTCTGGCCTGAAGTGCAATTTCACTGGCCCCGGGCCAGCGGGCCAGTGCGAGTGTCGAGCCCTGCATTCATGAAATAACATGTTCAGGAAAGTTGCAAATTAAACCCAAAATAACTTTTAAGAAAACACAGGATTATTTTATTTTTCCTGACACTTTCAAGGACAAATTTCAATGCATTGCATACATGTAGACCCATGGCATGCATGTATCATGAATTGATTTGTTGATTTGGTGACCGTGATTTAGATATTTGCTTATTAATCATCATCTAATTGTTTTCATAAACATGATTAATACTACTCATTATATTTAAACAAAATATTTATTCAGATTTTATGAGCCGGAAAGTTTTTCATGCTTACATTTTCATGTAAACAAGTATCAATAAAAGGTTACATGTTTGGGACACTTGATTCAAAACATAAGTATCAAATAGTTCTTATTTCATTACAATATGAAATTACATACAGTACATTGCACCCCCCCCCCCCCCCTCCTAAAAAAATGAGAGAAATTTTTGTTGCAAATCTTCTGTACACGATGTTTTTTTAGCTGCTTTGAGTAACAACCCAGGCTCTATGAATGCTTTTGCCAACTAGTTCTTGTTGGGGGTTTCAAACACATTTTTATAAAACATGTTAATTTTAGCAGGTCTGTTTGTGTACATGTGAACTCTGATTGTATGAGAGTGAACACTCCACACAGCGTATTTAGATAATAAAATAAAATAATAATAACGTTTTTTTATAAAGCGCTATTCCCGTGGGGATCATAGCGCTTTACACTATTATTATTACCCCGGTCAAAGGATACACACTGCAATCATTCCTGCACATTAAGTGCACATTTTCCACTCCCTAGGAAGTATTCCAGCCAGTCGTCTGTTAATAGGCGCACACAGGGCTAAGGAAACACGTTCCCATCCTTCCGGGTCCCCATCTATACACATCTTCGACCAAGATGCGGTTAATTAATGCACAAATTTGCGCATGTTGAATGATTCATAATCACAATACCAATTGCCCTTCATGTGGCTTACCACACTTCACCTCAAGCCTCTTTGAAAAGACTTATGATGCTAATATTGATGATGAATCAAGCAAGCAGTCGGACAGATCTGGTAACTCTGGTTCAAGCAGCCCAATCGGTCAACCCATGGCTTGTTCTTCACCAAATGAGCAAACCACTCAATCCAATGTGTCTAGTAAAAGTGCCCAAGCTAGAAATCTCGGTGTTCTTGTCATCAACTGCCATAGTATCAGGAACAAGAAAGTAGAGCTCTGGAACATCCTGGACTCGGCTAAGCCATCTGTTGTCATCCTAACAGAAACTTGGTTAATTCCAGACATTACAAACCATGAAATATTCCCAGCTAGCCTTGGCTATGAAGTCTTCCGTAGGGACAGATCTGACGGGTATGGTGGTGTCGCCATCGCTGTATCTTCAAACCTTGATGCAAAGCTACTGCATTCCGCCGGTGATTGTGAAGCCTTGTTCATCGAGATCAATCTAACTCTCAACCAGCACCGACCAGGAAAGGACAAATCCCTGATTGTAGGTAGTGTGTACCGCCCACCAAGTCCACCACTTACATGGACCATCTAAGTGAAACCATCAGAAGCATTGCTAATCAACATAAGAAATCTGTGCTGTGGATAGGTGGTGATTTCAACCTTCCAGACATTGACTGGGATGGCTTCTGCATCACAGGTCACCAATACCCGCAAGGCCTCAGTAACAACCTGATCACGACTATGTTTGAAGCTGGACTCGACCAAGTTGTCACCTTTCCAACTAGACTGGATAGCACCCTCGATCTCTTCCTCACAAACCGCCCTTCTTGCATCAACAAATGCCAACCAATCCCTGGCATAAGTGATCACGAAATTGTGTTCATCGACACAGACATCAAGCCTAAACGAAACAAGCCAGTGAAGCGGAAAATATACCTGTGGGACAAAGCTGACATGGACGTCATCCGCAATGATGGCGAAAAGATGGCAGAAGAGTTTGTCAACAAGTATGACTCATCATCCAATGTCTGCGAGATGTGGACCACTATTGAATCCGGACTTATGAGCATACTTGAAAAAGTACCTTCAAAAATGACCTCCAGTCGTTTCAACCAACCATGGGTGAATCGTAAAGTTAAGCGGTTGAGTCGGCAGAAACAGCGTACTTACAACCAAGCACGATCATGCCGCAATCCCCAGAAGAAAGCAAGGACCTGGGTCAAGTACAATAACCTCAAGAAACGCATGCAGAAAGCCTGTAATGATGCATACGATACATACATCAATAACATCATCTGTGCTGACCTCAAATCAAATCCTAAGCGATTTTGGAGCCACATCTCAAGTAATCGAAGCGACAACAACGGTGTTGCCCCTCTGCGAGGTTCATCAGGAGCCACGTACACTGGTAGTAGAGACAAGGCAAACCTATTAAACAACCAGTTCTGCTCGGTCTTCAACAAAGCAGAAGAGCCTAACAGCCTACCTGATCTTGGTCCTAGTCCATTCCCCCCAATACCACCCATTGAAGTGTCGGTCAACGGGGTAATCAAGCTGCTCAAGAAATTGAATCCCCACAAAGCAACAGGGCCAGACTCCATCCCAGCTCGGCTTCTCAAGGAACTTGCAGATTGTCTTGGACCTGTACTAGCCATTCTCTACCAAGCATCTATCAACACAGGAATGGTACCAGACATTTGGAAGTCGGCCATAGTCACACCAATCTTCAAGAAAGGGGACAGAAACAAGCCATCGAATTATCGTCCAATTTCACTGACAGTCATCTGCTGCAAATTACTGGAGCACATCATCCACAGCTCAGTAATGCGTCATTTCTTGGCACATGATGTCCTGTCTGATGTTCAGCATGGTTTTCGGAAGGCGCGCTCCTGCGAATCCCAACTTATCATCACTGTAGATGACATTGCACAAAACCTAGACAACGGACAACAGACGGACCTCATACTACTTGATTTTTCAAAGGCATTTGACAAAGTTCCCCACCATCACCTCCTACACAAACTCAAGTTCTACGGCATCCATGGAAGCCTCATCACCTGGATCAGCAGTTTTCTGCAAGGCAGGGTCCAGCGAGTCGTCCTTGATGGGGAATCATCGGAAGTATCCCCCGTATCATCTGGCGTCCCCCAGGGCACTGTGCTGGGGCCCTTACTTTTCTTGGCCTACATCAACGACCTGCCGAACTGCATCTCTGAAGGTTCCCGCGTCAGATTGTTTGCTGATGACTGCATTGTATACAGAGTGATCAACAACACAGATGATGCCATCTACCTCCAACACGATCTGGATGCACTACAAGAATGGGAGCAGAAGTGGATGATGGAGTTCCATCCAGATAAATGCAAGGTTCTTCATATCACCAAACGACGCAACCCCATCATATCACCATACTCGATACACGATCATCCTCTCGAGGCAGTTCCATCAGCCAAGTATCTAGGTGTCGAGCTCACTGATAAATTGTCATGGAACAAGCACATAGACAGCACCACCAAGAAAGGAATAAGAACTCTCGGCTTTCTTCGTCGAAATCTGCGCAAGTGCCCACAAGATATCAAAGCCACATGCTACAAGGTCCTTGTTCGGCCTATTCTTGAGTACGCCAGCTGCGTCTGGGACCCTAACACGAAGATGAATGTGGCCAAGGTGGAGTCAGTCCAGCGACATGCAGCACGCTATGTGAAGAACAATTTCTCGTGGGAGAGCAGCGTCACCACAATGCTAAAGGACTTGAAATGGGACACACTTCAGCATAGAAGGTCCACGGCCAAAGTCACCATGATGTACAGAATTCACAACAAGCTCATTGACATCCCTTCCGACCGCCTGATACCCATCCAATCACCAACAAGAGGCCATAACCAACGGTTTGCCATTCCCAAGACGAGGACATCCTTGCTGAGAGGGACATTTTTCCCAGACACCATCCGTCTGTGGAACTCCCTCTCCCAGGAAACCATCAATGCCACCTCTCCAGACATCTTCAGAGACAGGCTGAAAGATGTCATCCTGGGAAATTAGCACATCTGCTGTGATTGTTTTTAATTTTGTAAATATACTGGACAATTATTTATTTTTGTATGCCCTGAGACTCCTGTCTGCACTGACTGAGAGCTCAACATCAACTTGTGCGAGTATACTTCTAGGAGGTTCTGCACAGTACCGGAAGAAGAAGAAGAATTGACGGTGCTTTTCATAAATTACAAAACACTTTGAATGATGTGTTTCCAACTTTGTTATTTTTACAAAAAAGTTCACCAAACAGTTATGCAATTGTTTTATCTAGGGGTGAATTAATCTTACTTGATTACTTTTTCACATTTTAGCTGTAAATTTATATTGCATACACTCATGTATCAATCAATGTTTCTTTAATACAAGTATATTATTTATGCACTTTTATGTTCTAAATGTTTCTAAATCTGAAATATAAAAGCAAAATATTAAAAATCAACAAAATTACATATGTTTATTTGGGTTACATTTATACTGGGACACCCTGTACATAACTATTATTTTTTTCTTTCATGGGGACAATGCGACATTTGGATGTAAAACCTCATGCATCATTTGTCTTATTTGTTTAACCATTATTCTATCCTTCACAGACCTACACAATGACAAAATTAAAACACAAAGATTATATAAACAGTTTACTTGATCCTATGGAAGCAGTGGCGTAGCTACGGGGGGGGCACGGGGGGGCACGTGCCCCCCCAATAATTTCGAAAAAACAATAGAAAACATAAGGGGCCATTTTTTTAAAAAACAAAGAAATACATAAGGTGTGCCCCCCCAATAATTTTCGTGCCCCCCCAATCAGTCCGACCACGCTACGCCACTGTATGGAAGTATGCACCTTGTTGATATAAGTTTTTATTTTAAATAGATCTAGTCATTCAAGGATGATTTTCATAACAGCTGAGGATTTAAGTTCTCTAAATTTCTTTGATAACCAGCTTTGCAATTTCAAATTATTTGTGGTGCACTTTGGCAATTTCCTGATGACCCTTTCTGTATTAAAATTGGTTGTTATTTTTGGCATTGAAAAATAATGTTGCTTTGCAGTGAGTTTGTGTATTTTGAATACTCGTTTGCCTTTGTTTTAGATTATAGCACCATAACAATTTGGCATTTCACACTGCATTTTGACTACAACATCATAAGTCGGCGTACCACAGGGGCCAATTATCTAGATAATTCATAGCATGTCTGTCACCTGTTTGTCACATACGTAGGTGAGATAATTGTAGATAATTGTGTGTGACACCGGCTATAGTGTTCTTACATATATGCAGTATGTATTTAGTTATTTTCTAGTAAAATCAAAGTCTTGTTGAATGATCATTCCTGTCCCTTGGAATGAAAGGGTGGAATTCACAAAGGAGGTTTGTACAAACCATGGTTTTACCATGGTCTACATCTATGGAATGCTGCTCATATACAAGTAAATTGTAAATCAACATTGTTAACAAGGAGTTAACAAGGAGTTTACATTCTTTCTCCATCAGTTTACAAATGGCATTCCATATATGTAAACCATGGTCAAAACATGGTTTGTACAAACCTTCTTTGTGAATTCCACCCATAACCTTTGATTGTTTCGAATCCATGCAACACTATTTTATATTTTAACAAAAATATAAACAATTAAAAAGTGACAGCAGCTCTTGCAGAATTTGTGTCCATACATTTTATGTGTAGATAAATAATAACCATTATTACATTCTATTGCTTCCAATATAAAGATTATAAAGTAATTAATAAATACATTTTTTTAAACACTAAACCATTCAGGAATGTTTCATTTTCAAGACTGCAATCAGACTGTATCATATTAGCATGGACATTATTGTAAGGAATTATTGAATGAAAACACAATTAAAGCTAATTTAGAAATTATTAATTCAAGTAATTTATGAAAATACTTTCCATATTATACTCCCCATCTCAAGTATTTTTCATGAATGTTCCTGAGAGGTTTAAGAAAATCTACCTCAATTTCTACGATTCTACCCCTTATCATAACCTTCCAATACCATGACTGTAGTTTTCCTCAAATGTGTCCATTGATGAGCATGGCCTGTAACTTAATACTTTTGGTACTCTGAATAATGATAGTAATATTTTCATTGTTATCATCATTATAATCATAATGGGATTCTTTTTTTCTTTTTTGGGGTGGGGTTTTTGTCAATTATGTAATCAGTGGAAAACTATTTTTTGTGGAATTATTATGAAAAGTAAACTTCAATTAATTAAATGTATTCATTAAAATGAATTTAATTGATTTTCTGTGGAATTATCATGAATGGTAGACTTCAACTAATTCAATTTATTCATTAAAATGAATAGTAAATTACAATTAATTACATTAATTAAATTAAAATGAACTATTAATCATAACTATCATTTACATTATTTCCTTTCGTAGATGTGCCCCCACCCGAAGGCCTGCGCTCGATCCTGCTGAAGGAGGGGCCGGATGCGTTTGCCAAGGCCGTGAGGAAGAACCCCGGTCTGATGCTGATGGACACCACATTCAGGGACGCCCACCAGTCGCTACTGGCAACCAGGGTCAGGACCTTTGACCTCAAGAACATCTCGCCCTTTGTGGCCCACAGCTTCAACAACCTCTACAGCTTGGAGAACTGGGGAGGTAAGGGGTTGCATTATGTGATTGATAGCTCTAGGAAGACTGGGAGGGAGGGATAGAGTGCATTGAGTTTTTTAAATTTTTTTATTTTTAATGTGATTGCATGATAATCAGAAGGGTCAATTTGATGAGAAAGAACCCCGGTCTGATGCGGATGGACACCATGTACAGGGACGCCCACCAGTCGCTACTGGCAACCAGGGTCAGGACCTTTTGACCTCAAGAACATCTCACACTTGTTTCACAGCTAAAATCCTCTACAGCTTGGAGAACTGGGGAGGTAAGGGGTTGCATTATGAGACAGGGAGGGATGTACATGCAGTACATTGAGTTGTATTTTGAATGAAATTGAGCTAAAGATTGCATGATAATTACAAAAGCTAATATATGTTTATACATGACACAATATTACAAATTACTGAGTAGAGAAGTATTTACATAGAATTCCATAAATTACGCTTAAAGTAAAGAATTGCCTAATGTCGATATGTATGATTATTGAACTTCCTTGGTAAATGTTACTGCTTCTTCTTTTTTTAGGAAGGTGTTATTACTCCTTATTAGGGATAATTCATTATCTTGATCCCCTTTATGAAAAGTCCTCTCATTTGTAAGTCATGAATAAGAATTAAAAAATGACAAATATAATCCAAGTGAATTGCAATGTCTAAATCTTATTTTCTGTTTCACAAGTCCGAGTCTTATCTTGCAGATTTAAATGCAAAGTTACAGTGCATAACAAGTTTGATCTGTGAATCGTTTCAGGTGCGACGTTTGACGTTGCGATAAGTTACAGTGCATAATAAGTTTGATCTGTGAATCGTTTCAGGTGCGACGTTTGACGTTGCGATGCGTTTCCTGCACGAGTGTCCATGGGAGCGACTGGCGACCCTCCGAGAGGTCATCCCTAACATCCCCTTCCAGATGCTGCTAAGAGGGGCGAATGCTGTCGGCTACACCAGCTACCCTGACAATGTGGTCTTCCAGTAAGTCTTTTAATTTTCCTATTTTATAATTATTGAAGAGCACTTCAATTTCATCATACCTAGTATGCTCCCCTGGGAGTTGAGATGGTGCACAAGATAATTGTGCGGGTTTGAACTGTACCTGATGAGCAAGTGTAATAATGCGCCTCTGAATAGGGCACCTAGATACATGGCGCTCTATAAATGCTATATATTATTATTATACCTACTTGAGTGGCAGGAAACTTGGCCAGGGGCGAGAACTCGTCCACCTACATGCAAGCATTTGAAGTGAACAGCAAATTATTACCTTTCCGCAACAGAAAATGCGTTGCAATGGCAATGCATAAGGGAGTAAGGTGCATGCTAGTAGTACGTTAGGATATACATAGCCGAGTACCCCTGCCACTGTGGTAGTTGGAAACTGAGCCTTGGATATGTCAAACTTAAAATGTGTGATGCAGTCCCTAATATCCCTTTCCAAATATATATTTAGAGACGTATTTTATTAGCTGCCCGACTGTATTCATTTGCATGGTTTCATGTGTCTTCGTACCATCAGGTTCTGCGAACTGGCTCATAAGAACGGTATGGACATCTTCCGTGTGTTTGACTGCCTCAACTACCTGCCCAACCTGATCCTGGGCATGGAGGCAGCGGGAGCCTCTGGTGGAGTTGTGGAGGCAGCCATCTCTTACAGCGGTGATGTCTCTGACCCCCTCAAGACCAAGTATACCCTGGACTACTACATGCACCTTGCTGACGAGCTGGTCAAGGCTGGCACACATATCCTGTGCATAAAGGTAGAAGCAGCATTACATTATCAATGTCTTATGATTCATAGTATGGTTTAAATTCTTTTCGAAACAGATTGTAATCAAAAGGCTATCTTTTCCCTTTTCTATCTATTCTTGTGATCTCTTTAACAGTTCTCTTCAGTATTTTTCAGTATAATTGGTAATACTACAAATACCGCATATTGCCAAAAGAATACTTACTGTGCATGCATGCATATACAGTTTATAGCACACCTATCTCAGTTTGCATACAAAGATAATCGGTTAAAGAAATGAAAATTCAAATACTAACGGAAGGTTTAAACCTTGACAATCTATAATTATTCCACGCAGGACATGGCGGGTCTGCTGAAGCCCAGGGCTGCCACCTTGCTGATCTCTGAGCTACGCGATCGCTACCCTGACATGCCCATCCACGTGCACACCCACGACACCTCGGGGGCCGGTGTTGCTGCCATGCTTGCTGCAGCCAATGCTGGTGCTGATGTGGTAGATGTTGCAGTTGACTCGATGTCTGGCATGACATCTCAGCCCAGCTTAGGAGCTATTGTAGCAGCATTGGAAGGCACTGACCAAGACACGGGTGAGAAGCTACATGTATTCTTTTTGTAGACATGTGTGAATTTATGTTGTGGCCATGCTTGCTGCAGCCGATGCTGTTGCTGATGTGGTAGGTGTTGCAGTTGACTCGATGTCTGGCATGATGTCTCAGCCCAGCTTTGGAGCTTTAGTGGCTGCATTGGAAGGCACTGACCAAGACACGGGTGAGAAGCTACATGTATTCTTTTTGTAGACATGTGTGAATTTATGTTCCGGCCATGCTTGCTGCAGCCGATGCTGGTGCTGATGTGGTAGATGTTGCAGTTGACTCAATGTCTGGCATGATGTCTCAGCCCAGCTTAGGAGCTATTGTAGCAGCATTGGAAGGCACTGACCAAGACACGGGTGAAAAGCTACATGTATTCTTTTTGTAGACATGTGTGAATTTATGTTGCGGCCATGCTTGCTGCAGCCGATGCTGTTGCTGATGTGGTAGGTGTTGCAGTTGACTCGATGTCTGGCATGATGTCTCAGCCCAGCTTTGGAGCTTTAGTGGCTGCATTGGAAGGCACTGACCAGGACACAGGTAGGAAAGAATACATATTCCTGCTACACATACATATTTTGTATTTTTTGTGTGTTCCTGCCTTGCTACCCCGTACCCGTGTCCATCAGCTGAAGTGGTAGATGTTGCGATTGATTATATGTCTGGTATGACGTCTCATCCCAGCATGGGTGTTGCAGCAATGCAAAAGTTGAATATCATAATGTTCAGGTTTAATGCGCCCTTGGGTTCAGCTAGTCAACTGGGTGCTCTTTTCAAGTGTACTTCCATAAATTGGTTTGGTTACATTATGAGGATGGAACCTGACGAGCCAGCAATGAAGGCATATAATCAGATGACATCAGGGCACAGACCCCAGGGAAGGCCATAAAGAAGATGGATAGATGGAATCGGGAAGACATGTGGAACCATGAATTTGACTCTGGCTAAGGCAACCCACCGCGCTCAGCAGCGAATCTTGAGTTGTTCCTCCTGGCAACCCACTCTGGGCATACAGCCAGTAGATTAAAGAAGGAGAATTAGTCTGTATTCTTTGCAAACTGGAGGATGTATTCAAGTACAGTGCATACTGGGAGTCAGCTAGGCAGCTGTATGCACCCTTCGAGTGCAACACAACCATGAAGAGTGGCAACACAGACATCTATTGCGACAAGATCCCTGGAAGCTTGTCCATGTTTAGTTCACAGTGTTTAACTTTAGTATCCATTCTTTGTTGCCAACCATTACAGGAATCAAACTGGAGGATGTATTCAAGTACAGTGCATACTGGGAATCGGCAAGGCAGCTCTATGCTCCCTTTGAATGCACCACAACCATGAAGAGTGGCAACGCAGACATCTATCGCAACGAGATCCCCGGAGGCCAGTACACGAACCTGCAGTTCCAGGCCTTTAGTCTGGGGCTGGGCGGCCAGTTCGAGGACGTCAAGAAGGCGTACGTGGAGGCCAACCATCTGCTGGGAGATCTCATCAAGGTACGATGGATATTACTGATTATAGATTAAACGGGAAACCCATTCTAGGCCCAATAACATAAAGTTGTAAGATTGGTAGTATGGTCAATAAATAAATCACTAATTGGTCTTACAAAAATGATCTTTATGTTCTGGTTCCAGGACTGATTCCCAAATTTTGGTGTATGGAGAAAGCATGAAATACCAACTCAAATTGTCTGAAATAGGGTAAACATAGCAGTAAATCTGTATTGATGTTTCATGCGAGAGAATCGTATGAATCCTTTGTTAAACATATATTTATCTCCTGAATATATGGTCTTTTTGTGCTTTGATTTGAGGTCTAGTACTGGAAATTGAAAATCAAGCAGCTATTTAAGCTGACTTTCCGTTTCAGCAGCTGTATTGGCAATTAATTACATTTGAATAATATGTTGTTGTTGTTGTTGATTGATTGCCTTTGATGTTGACTCCATCGTCCAAGGTTGTAGGTGATCTGACCCAGTACATGGTGCAGAACAATCTGACGGCTCATCATGTGGAAGATTTCAACTTTGTTTCGTCTGATTCTTTCTGTATGTGTCTGTTTGGTGTGATGATAATGTAGTGATATAAATGACCAACTATCCTCCATATTTCAATGTCATTATTGATTATCTGTCTAGGTGACACCATCGTCCAAGGTAGTTGGTGATCTGGCCCAGTTCATGGTGCAGAACAATCTGACGGCCCATCAAGTAGAGGAGAGGGCTGCGGAGCTGGACTTCCCCCAGTCCGTTGTGGAGTTCCTCCAGGGGTACCTTGGGCAGCCTTATGGGGGCTTCCCTGAGCCCTTTAGATCAAAGGTCAGTTAAAAATCTTTACATCCTCTTCAGACTGGCATTACTCTAGTGACGTATGTTTCTAAATGTTTTATTAAATGAAGACCTTATTGTTAATGTGGTAACTTGATGTTCTGTCTGCTTCCAGTCTTATGAGTATGGACTGTTGGAAATCTTCACTAGGCAGAAAGCAGATAACAGTGTTCTCATAACATCCACTATTTCAATTATTAGCAATACCAAATAGGAAATGTATGACTAGAAAGGACATGATTATGCTCTCATCAGTACCAGCAAGCCAATTGGCTATTTAAAGGGATAGTTGAGTTTGGGTCAACGACTAAGTAAAAACCTGGTTATCATTCAAAAAGAGCCGTTACAACTCAAGAGGGGCGCTCCCTAAAAACTCATTGGCTTCAACCATTTTTCATACAAAATTGTGCATGTGATGTTTTGTTAAAATAATGATTAATTAGAGATATCATCAACAATTATTTAAAAACCTCTTTTGATTTTTTGTGTAAAGCATATATGTATTTTTGTTAAAGTCAAGATATCGTCTGGCTAGATGATATAATGATACTGTAAATAAAATATTTTGAAAACACATTTTACAACTATGAGAGCATTCGAAAGGGAATGATTCTCATTTCACATGTTTTATTCAATGAGCTTTCAAATGAAATTAAAACCAACCAATTTAGTGTCAAGGGGCATTTCGGGAAGTACCAATACTCAAGTGTACCTTTAACTTTCCCTTGAAATTATCAAATGAAATTGAAAGAAATACTTTGGTGGTGGATTACCTTAAAGGGATCTAGTAACTTTGTTGACATGTGCAAAAAATGGTGAATGGTTGATGCAATGTATATTGTTGTTATCTGATATGTCCACTGGGTATTGTGAGATAAATTTGAAATTAAATGGATGTTATATGACCGAGAAATGAGCAAAAATGCTAAATGATATTCACTAACTCATTGCACTAAGTTTGTACACGGTTATGACTATCCAGTGGATAGTTTAACATCAGAACACTTCAATCCAAATTTTTTTTTTTTCGAAATGGAAATTTTGAAAAAAATAAAACCTGTCCCATGCTTATATTGTTAATACGAATTCAACAAGGTATGAGGAAACCTCTAGAATTCCAATTGGATTTTGAGGATTTGGACAATGTTACTAGATCCCTTTAATGGGGGCCTTAGGCAGCCTTAGGATCAAGTTGAGGGAATGAAATGCTCTTCTGAGATGTTTCAAATTTCTTGTAACATTACGTTCAAGTTGATTTTGTTTAGAAATTATTGGTAGAAAGGAAAATAGAAATCTGTTGGTCTTGAATATGCGGGTTTCCCTTAACTGTGTAAAACTAAGGTGGGTGAGTTTAGTGAGAATATTTTAATTAACACTCTCACACATACTCACACGCACACAAAGAAACTGTTTAGTTTTTAACATTTGTCACCAGGCGAATCCTCTTTGATTGATGTAGTTAAATTGAAACAAACATGAAATATTCAGTCATTAAACGTATAAGGGTTTCTTCATTAGAATAAGATACTGAACTTCTTCATCACTATTAACTCCTAACGTGCCAAGCTCGCATTTTTGCGAGTTAAAATACACACAAATGACATAGACCATTAAAATCCCTGGCACGTTAAGAGTTAAGCTAAACAAACTCGTCAATTCCTTTTGCGCTGAGTGAAGAGTCGGGAGGTGCTCTTGAAGCTAACAAAGTGTAAAATCTCTTTTCTCCTGCAGGTTGTGAAAAATCTGCCCACGATCAAGGGGCGCCCAGGCGAGGAGCTACCTGCGTTTGACTTTGAAACCCACAAGGACATGCTCACCAAGAAACACGGCCGTGGAATCAGGGACATTGACGTCATGAGCTCTGCCCTCTATCCAAAGGTCTTCAACGACTTTGCCACCATGAGAAACGACTTTGGCCCTGTCCATTGCATCGACACCAAGACCTTCCTCGTGGGACCAAACATTGCCGAGGAGTTCACAGTGAGTAATACAATCCTACTGTGTCACAGAGTTTGTTTGGATTTTGTGAAGTGTGTAATTATGCCTTAAATATATACTACTAAAGAATTGAAATAGGAGGTATCCACTAAATCTAATGCAACTTCTCTCAGCTCTTTAAAATGAAATTAGTTTTAATTACGTTATGAATAGTGCAATTTGGATAAGTATCAACCACAAAATGTCCCTCTCAAGTTCATTGTTTTATTGAGCAAAGAGCACTTTGAAATATTATTGAACCGCATGTATACATGAAGTTCAATGAAATAATGGGTAGGCAGCATTTGTAAAAGTGTCCCTGTTGGATGAAATGTTACATGTGTGAAAAAAAGAACATTCTCAAGAGAGGGTGCCTAGAGATTCTCCCATGTTTTCTTTTCATCATTTTCTTTTTTCTGATGCTAGATTTAATTTCAAATTCTGGTATATTCCAGATGAAATATGTTGTTTCAGTTTGTATCAATAATATTCAATGACTAGCTTATACTGTTATATTTCTAAATTTCAGAGAAATGAGAGCAGAGAAGTGCAGTTGATTATATTGATTAATTTATGTATTTATTTATGTATGTATTTATTTATGATTTATTTTAGGTTGAGATAGAGAAAGGCAAGACTATTCACATCACACTGATGATATGGCAGGTTTCAACAAAAAGTATGGACTATCAATCAGTCAGTCAATCAGTCAGTCAATCAGTCAGTCAGTCAGCCAGTCAATCAATTAATCAATCAAACAATCAAGCAATCAATCAGCCATTCTATCATCTTTCCTCACTTTTCCAGGTTGAGATAGAGAAGGGCAAGACTCTTCACATCACGCTACTAGCCATGGGTGACCTCAACAAAAAAACTGGATCAATAAATCAAGCAATCAATCAATCAATCAATTATTTAATTAATCAATCAGCCATTCCATCAATTATTTGATCATATTTTCTCACTTTTCCAGGTTGAGATAGAGATGGGCAAGACGCTTCACATCACGCTACTAGCCATGGGTGACCTCAACAAGAAGACTGGACTGTCAATCAATCAATCAATCGATCAATCGATCAATCAATCAGCCATTCTATCAATTATTCAATCATATTTTCTCACTTTTCCAGGTTGAGATAGAGAAGGGCAAGACTCTTCACATCACGCTACTAGCCATGGGTGACCTCAGCAAGAAGACTGGACTGTCAATTGATAATCAATCAATCAATTATTTAATCAATCAATCAATCAATCAGCCATTCTATCAATTATTTGATCATATTTTCTCCCTTATTTAGGTTGAGATAGAGAAGGGCAAGACGCTTCACATCACGCTGCTAGCCATGGGTGACCTCAACAAGAAGACTGGGGAGAGGGAGGTCTTCTTTGAGCTCAACGGTCAGCTGCGGTCAGTTCTGGTCAAGGACAAGGCAGCCATGAAGGTGAGTTGACCTAATTTTTCTCAGATTACGTCATTCCTGTAGACTTAATATACATGGCATTATATGCTCCTGTATGTCAAGTTAACTCTGTTTCAGGGGGAATTTGAAATGAAGATAATGAACTTATCAAACATTGTGATTTATTGAACGTATGCACACATCTTTGCACATACGAACAGCTCAGGCTAGGGTCTATAGAGAAGGCATGTTATAGCAAAATGAAATAGTCTTTAATGGGTTAAAGAAATTATCAAATGAGTCTAAGAATTTCTGCATTTTGTTTTGACCATTTTAAAAGTAGCTCATGCACAAGATCTTCATTAACACACTGAAACATTTGCATGATTTGTATGAATTTTGTATTATTAAAACTTGTTTTTATTTTGAGGGTTAGATACAGAGTTTCTTGAATATTGCTTGCATTGTAAGAAAGATAAAAAAAGAAAAGTATACAACGAGCAAGTCCTTAAGTTTGCTCTGCCATCATCGTATAACTCTTTATTATTCCAGGAGATGCACGTCCACCCCAAGGCCCAGAAGGGCTTGAAGGGATCCGTGGGTGCCCCGATGCCCGGCGAGGTCATCGACGTCCGCGTCAAAGAGGGAGACAAGGTCGAAAAGGGCGCTCCTCTGGTCATCCTGAGTGCCATGAAGATGGAGATGGTGGTCAGTGCTCCGACCGCAGGCGTGGTCAGGTCTGTGTCCGTCTTGAAGGGCATTTCGGTGGAAGGGGACGATCTCTTGGTCGACATCGAGGAATGAATCGTGTAATCGTTTTGGGACAATCCATCAATTACATGGTTATAGGATGAAATGGCACAAAGGCCTGATGAAGGAGGCGAGTTGTCGTAGTCATCTTTGCAGAATGAATCGTGTAATACTTTTTAGGGACAATCTATCATTGTGTTTGTGGGATGAAAAGGGTGAAGAGGGAATGGTGAAGTCTTTTCTCTGTCGAACGGGACAATCTCTTAGTCGGTCTTGCATAATAAATTGTGTAAACATTTTTTGGCAATGCATCAATGTATTTGGTGGGTAAAAGGGGGGTAACAATCCGGGGAAAGAATGCCTGTTCAAGGGGATGGATGACATTTTGGTCAATGTTGCAGAATGAATTGTGTGGTGACGGGCAATGAACTCAGGTTTACAATACAAATGGGAAAAATTAGGGAGTGGTTTCCAGACATTCTCGCAAAATCGGCTTAATATTGAGTTGTACTTTTGAAAAGTGTAGTTTTGTTCTGTGAAATTACTCAGGGTAAAACAAAGTTAAGTGTAAATGAAATGATAGCAAGGAAATCATACTTATTTTGTATCGGTCTGCATGTCATAAATATAGTATATAAATGTATACCACTAAAATCAAGTTTGTCAAATATGCTGTGTGCCCAGTACATATTTATAGCATTAATTATGTGATCATTAATTATTTGTATCCATTCCTGTTCCAAAAAAAAATTATCCTCCAGTTGAGAATATCTTTGACATTTTTTTCCTTCTCTTTCATCAAAATATCCATATTCTATTTCTGTTTTTTTGTATGAAATAAGAAATTGAGTCTTGCATAACAATCTATGATTACCTACACATGTACTATTATGCGGAGGTAATTGATTATTCCATTCCAAAACAATCTATGATTTGTATGGTGTGATAGTGCCATTTAAATCTGAGATACATTTTGCTACCACTAAAATTATTTTCTTCCATTTTATTGCTAAAGATTGCTAACGATGTCATCATGCTTTGAAATTAATGTTACTCAATAGAAAATTTTAAAAAGTTTGAAAATACCTTCTAGAAAAAATAGAACTAGTCCGTTTGATGTGAATTGAAGAATCAGTGATTGCTTTCAATAGTTTGAAGTTCAAACACAATTTTAAGACAAAAATTATGTATTTCCAATTTGTCGATAATACAGGGTACATTGCATAATGCAAATATTTTGATTTTTTAAGTTATGCATAAATGTTTCATGAATGCAAACAGGTGCATTATTAGACATTTAACTCAGTTGTCTATCTTTTGATTAGGTACTACTTTTCAGTAAGTCAGTTATATTGCACAGATGATAAAACTTAGAATTTTGCTTTGGAGATGGATGCATAATTTGTAGACTTGTTCTATCTTTCCATCGATCGGCAAGTTTTAATGAGTAGTGCAGCTAAAAAGAAATAAACATCTCAATTGCTCTGAAGTGTATATGTGGAATACGCATCTCAGTATCTATTTAGAATCATCATAGGCGTTGATGTTACATTTTGACAAATATGCATTGTGTAATCAAGGCATATATACATGTATATACCACTCTTGTGAATTATGCCAAAAAACATAGATACTGTTAATGTGTAATAAAAAGGATTTTTCAACATTAAACCTTTTTTGGTGTATTCATGCCAAAAATCTAAGAACTTCTTGCGACTTTTTGTGAGTTTTAGTGAGATATTTGATGTTTAACTACGGTAATCGATTTTGGTATATCACACATTCTTTACAGAACTCAGCCAAAGGATTTTTTAGGACCAATTTCTGAATAGGTTTAATAATAACATTTTTAGCAGCATTATGTAATAATGCTCATTTTGCAATGCCTAGCGAATAGAGGGTATCTCATGTCATTTGTACATACATGTATAATGTGGTGCAGTGATTACACATTCTACATTGGTATTCTTCACATGCATGGATCTATAAATCATAATCAGCATATTTTATTCATATTTTTTGTTCTACACGGAAGCGATTACATTCTATTTGTAATATATTGTTTTTTCAAGGTGAAATAAAAACAGATGTGCTGTGTTTTATATAATGAATCATTGGAAGTATGAATACTCCGGACAGTTATAATGGTATACCTATGACCATAGCATTAGAATATGTTGATTGTGTAAGTGTGCATTTTGTGCATGTGCATTTAAATGCATGAATCAGGATTCTGTGATTCAGTAGAAATTATTGAATAAAGGTAGAAGTGATACGTTAATCCAGCCAAAAAATTATGTAGTAATACCTCGTTCCAAATAGTACTAAAATGACATATATTTAAAAACCTTGCAAGTTATTATTTGGTTTTTCTTTGATCACTAATAGTCTTCTGATAGTACTGAAATCGCCTGCCCAAATTCTCAACAGAGGGCTACAATTAACCCTGGGTTAAATTGTGTCATTTGGCACAATTTCTTTAGTTCATGGACTGATTTTAGATAACTAAATATAAATCAATCAAAATGTGTACAACTATTATAAGATCTAATCCATGGACTAAAGTAACCTAGTGTTGCATTTAACCTTTCGAGGCCCAAATTCTCATAAGAGTGTTACATTTAAACCTAGGTTATTTTATTCACAGGGTTAATTGAACACAGGTTTGTAGTACCAGATTTAATCCATGGGTTTAATCTTGTCCGCAGATTACTTAGATGGTGTCATATGATGCGATTTGACTCTGGGTTAAATTTAACCCACCCTTGAGAATTTGGGCCATAACAGGGAATTAGGTACTTACATGTGCCCATGGTGTTGATAGCCTGGCATAGTATCCCTGAAATCATGGTGCTATTAAAATGTACATGTTCTTTCAGTGACTTTAATGTGATAAGATTGGTTTCACATGGTTAGTAGCTTTATGCTTGGCATATGAAATAATTATACCTTTGAAATAATTAATTGTACACATGTTGTGTTTGTACTCCTTTACTAAGACTTATAAGTCATAGTTTTGATTGTCCATACATTTTGTGTTATTTTGTTGAGTTTAATGAGGAGAAATTACCCCTTTTTAATTTCAGAATATACCTTGGGCCTGAGGCTTTAATATATGATTTATATTTATTTACCAAATTGCATGTTTTTGGGGCATTGTTAATTACCATTTTTGTTTTATTTTTGTATTTATAGAAGATTAATTATTATGTGTTGATGTTAATATGTGGGGATAAGTTTTATTGGACACAAATCATAATATTCCGTTAATCTAGTTACAATTTTACGTCACTTGTCTTATTTATTTTTATAATGAAGCATATCCATTGAAATAGATAGTCTGACGGAAAAGAAATCAGGCTGAAAACGAATCATGTGAAATGATTGACTTGTTTTTATGTATAACCTTTAGAAGACATTGTAGTGAAATAAGAACCAAGATGGAAATACTTGTAAGTAGTTGTGGCTGATTTTTGTTTTTTGTTTTTTTTGTATGGCTATGAAAAAGGGAATCTTGTCGCTCTGTTTGGGGTGTGAAGATTGAGTGGTGGGATATTGGTAGAGTATCTTGTTTAGAATTCAATGGAACTCATATTTATAGGGAATGGAGCATATTGATGTTTTGTAATAATTCAAAGGTGTTTGTACTTCACAAGATTGTGCATTTTGACCTCACTGTTGTGAATCTAATTCAGATTATGAGGTTGACTTTCTGAAGGAGTCTAATACATTAGCTCTCCCTCTTTGCAGCATTCACACATATATATATATATAGTTTTATGTTAGTCTTGTGTATAGTGTCTTTGACGAGTGTATACCCCTTTTTATAATTATGTAACTGAGTGGTATTAAATGGTAGACGTTAAAATGGAGTGATTCTTAAACAGGAATGAGATAATCCCTGCTCAAGTTTTTAGAAAAAGATATCAAAATGAAGATAAGTAGTATTATCAACAAAGAAGAGCTGGAGATAATTATGGTTGTGTTGCCAGTGGATGGTTATAGATAATGTTAAATTTGATAACATTTTCAATAGAAGGGAAATATGTTTGTATTTGACTTATGTTTGTATTATTGTTTTTAAATACTTGTTTGTTGTATCATGAAGGTTCATGGTTGTATGTGGAATGGAAAATAATGTATTAGCAAGAAAGTACTTTGTAAATGTTGTGCATGATTGAATTGGTTAAAGTTGCATTAAGGATGAATATTATTTTAAACACGTATTATTTTTTTTGCAATCGTTAAAGTCATTGCTGAAAGTTTTTGTTTTTACATGAGGTGATTTAAACTTGTTAAGCACATTGCTAATTGGTATGTGTGTGTGTTGGTACTGTTTTGTATGTTCACGAGTAGGATAATACTATTTTTAACAAATCAGATAAAGCACAATATTATCAGGATCATTATTTTATCAGATTATAACTATAGCTCTTATATGATGTGAAGCTATGAATGTTTCTTTCCATGTTGCATATGCTGAAAAGATTTATGTGTAAAAAAACGCACTGAAAACATGAAATCTATAGTTATAATTCTAGTAAGATTCTACATGAACTCTAGTTATATTCTGGTGTCATCTATTCTATATGAAGTTTGATTTTTTGAATTTGGCATTGAAAGGGGTTCGTAAATGCTTCTTGAAACACCAACTATTCTAATCGACATCGTTATATGTTGAGCAATAAATGTATGCGCAATTGAATGTGTCAACTTGTCAAGTGTCAAAAGAAAATTTCTTTAATACTCGTCTATTGAATGCTTAGTTATAATGGAAGGTGTGAGGATATAAATATAGAGCGAGCTAGAAAGAGAGGTGGAGAGAGGCAGAGAAAGGGGGCTAAAGAGAAAAAGGTCAAATGATTTAGGTAATGATTGAATCGTTATATACTCCGCACAAAAAGTTCCGCAATCGAGGTTTGCATATTAATAACTTTTCTATTAGGTTATTACCATTGATAAATTTGGTATCATTGGAAAGTGTGAATTTCCCCGTTACATTGATATGAGTATTTCATCATGGAATGTGCATTGCATCCAAATGTAGGACAAAGTCAAAAGTGAAATGTTGCAAAATGCACTGATTCTGTCAACAAAGGGCGTTCCTTTTGTTTGAAGATTAAAATGTGGCTTGAAAGCCTAGTGCGTTATTACCATTCATAAATTTGGTATCATTGTAAAGCGTGAATCCTCTTCTTTACATTGATATAACATTTGCTATGGATATTTTATCATGGAATGTGCATTACATCCGAATGTAGGGCAAAGTAAAAAATGAAATGTTGCAAAATGCACTGATTTTGTCAACAGTGTGCCTTCCTTTTGTTTGAAGATTAAAACGTGGCTTGAATGCATTACCAACTCACCCCCATTCAAGCCAAGGAAGGCACTCTGTTGACAAAATCCGTGCATTTTGCAACATTTCACTTTTGACTTTGCCATACATTTGGATGCAATGCACATTCCATAATAAAATATTCATAGCAAATGTTATATCAATGTAAAGAGGAGGATTCACGCTTTCCAATGATACTAAATATATGAATGGTAATAGCGTAATAAAAAAGTTATTAATGTGCAAACCTTGATTGCGGAACTTTTTGTGCGAGGTATATATATTCCTTTTTCATTAGGGGAGTAAAGATGTTGAAAACAAACGCTTACGAACCTACAGATGCATGACTCAATGAAAGTTAGCATTTAACAACGAGCAATACACGCGCTATTGTTAGTGTGCATTCAGCTGTGTGCCGGGAGAATGCGCATGGTTTGATGATATGACGGGCAGTAAGTGCGATTTATTAGGCACTGACTTGGTAAAAATTGACAAAAAAGGAAACCTGACATGGTGTCACTCAGAGCGCCCTAAAACAAAAACTGTACACGACCACTGTTCTTGGTATCGTTTTTCATTGGAAAAGATACCCTATCCGGTGGACATAATCATTTTGTTACTATATTTTGGGAAGTGCTCCGTTCCATTTGTTTTGGGGCCACCCTGTATAGGGTGAATAATCTCATTAGTATCACAGATGATTGTGAGAGAGAAATATGGTGGAGTAGGGGGTTTGATGTTTCAGACAGGTTGAATGTCATATAACAATTGCAATAGGCGTGAAATCCTCATTGTAATGTAATAATTTAGTTTAAAAAGTAATTATTTAAGAAAGAAACAAATTTTAGCAAGTCAGAATTTCAACCACTGCTAGTCCAAAGTGTAGTGCCCCCGAGGTGCCGCATGCAAAGATACACTATACACACATTTAAATGATAGATTGTACAATATTCAGTCATATTTATCAGTGAAAAGGACATACCTAGTGTAATTTTTCAATGAATGCGACATGAAAAATGATGTAACGATAAATTGATAGCTAAATCTTTAGCATGTATACGAACACTAGTTTAATGCAAGTTTGGAACCGTGTTCACATGGCGGCTGACACGTTAATGTGTTTGTAACAGTGTACTTCATGAATATAGCTAACATTTCACTCTCAACACTAGGCACACTATTATGCAGCACATTCATTGTATGGTAAAAACTTTGACTTGAGTGGGTGCATGATGATTATTCTAAGTAAAAGATGGATAAATATTTTCACTTCATGCGGTTTGAAAATAAGCATTTTCAGACCTGAGCAAATGCAATTAGTCAACTATAAATAAATTAATCCGTAATTACCCCACAAAGCCCAATAATAACAATATGTACTTGATTAAAGGGAAAGTTGAGTTTTGGTAGAGAGGGCGCTAGACTACTTAATTGGTTTGTGAGGTAATGAAAAACTGAGTGTAAAATTTGAAAGAGCATAATATTTAAACAATAAAATCATCTTTGTTTGATCAAAATCGGTTCAGAAACGGCTGAAATATCCATAAATATAACAATTTGTAATAAACCCGGGGCCCCGGGTTTATTAGAGAATTTTGAACCAGCCGTTAAAAATTCAAAAAAATGCTTCCTCTTTTCAAAAAGTTATAAAATAGGTATTTAAATAGTTGTTGGTTATTTCTCTATCTAATCACTATTTCAACAAAGCATCACATGCACAATATTTTATTCAAAATGGTTAAAACCGATGAGTGTTTAGAGAGCGCCCTCTTACGTTTTAACGGCTCTTTTTGAATGATAACATGATCTTTACTACGTCATTTGTAATTTTGTGTTCCTTTCTAGTTATAACTATTAGTTTGTAATGTAATGATGCAGGTTTTGGTTACTAAAATTCAGTTTCACTAAAACTGTACTCTCCTTACCAGAACTCAACTATCCCTTTAATATAGCGCATAATACGATTGGTAATCATCTCGAAGCGCTTTACACTGATATTATCATTACTCCGGTCATTGGATGCATATACTGCAATCAATCCAGAACACAAAGTGCACGTTTTCCACTCCCTAGGGAGCATTCCAGCCAGGCAACCTCGATGCTGAACAGGCGTTGATGAGTATTACCATAGAACTAGAAATGCTATGGAACTCTGTTCTATCCCCTTGACTGTTGTAGGGGTGTGGGAACCCATTAAACACCTCAGTTCAAGAGCATAAATTTTCTTGTGGAAGGAAAAACGCGATGGGCATACTATGGGTTCGAACTTGGGACCTCACGATTGGAAGGCACACACTCTACCAATCTTGCCACACCACGTCCACATCTTGTGTGCCCCCCAATCTGTCCGACCTGCCACTAAGTGGGATGTATTCACCTGTTTTTTCTGAATGACTGGAAATCATAGATTGAAAATCTAAATGTCTAATTAAAACAATTTCCTTAACCCCATAGATCTAGTCTGTGGTTTTACTCAGCCCCCTGCCGCCAACCACCCCCGCCCACCCCCCTCCCCTCCCCTCCCCTCCCCCCGGCCGGCCCAGCTCTCCGACCGGCCGCGCCGCGCCCCCGGTGCGGCTCAACTAACTTCCCTGGATATAGCACGAAGAACGCATACCAAACGTTTTGTCGTTTCCTTTGTATTACAATTCACCGTCTTGCATAGGGAAGAAAACTGCAAATCCTAACCACCATGGAGATGGGAAAAGCCATAAGTCAAAAGATAAGGGTAAGGATGATACATATATAAGTCTTTGAGTAGAAAATGTAGAAATACAACTTGTTTTTCGTTTGCGATAGAGCAAAATCCATTGTTATTTACTAGACTGGTACATCCGAGTACAATTTCAAATAATGATACAACCGTTCGCTTATCTCTTTTACTGTGCTTTGCGAGTATTGGATTTTAAGTCGGCGAACTCGCGTGTCGATGCGATTGTGGGAGTGTGTAAACAATACGCAATTCTATGAAAGGGTTCCCGCAAGCCTATGTTTATTGACGGCGTGCGATTTAGCAGGAAAAGCCAAATTGTACGATTTCCAAGCCTCAACAGCTTCCATATATGAATAAATGTCTACATTTTTGTAGGACATGACCCAAATGATATTGAATAGAAAATTATTGAATAAATAAAGTACACAAATTACTTTCAAGGTAGTTAGATATGATATTCGGTATTGAGTAGTTCAGAAGAACATTTGTAGAAACATTTTACGTCATGCTTATATTCATAAATATACAAACATTCTGACGCAATTAACCGTAACGCAAAGAATGCATTTTCTTCTGACTGTTTTTTGCCGCCAGAAAACATGACATAAATCGTACCAGAATTGATTTCTTGCCCTAATTTTTACACGATTCAGAAATTGGGATCATTATCTCTATAATCAAGAGTCGATTTAGTTTGTATGGGCAACAAATTCGGAAATATCAGCACTTTGTTTTATCAACAGCGTACAAGGCAAAACAAATTTTAAGAGTTATTTTCTCGATCGACCAATCTATCTTTTTCATGGCCTCTACATTTAATTGCAGTCTTTTACTGTTGGCCATTCTTACGATAGATGCTACCATTGACGCCGACGGCCAATAACCGCATGAGTAGGCTGCTGGAAAGAAAAAACCTGTTCTGTTTTTGCAGTTTTTCTTTAATTTCTTAAATAAATTCATGCCTGCTAGTGCTATGATACATAAACTACATGACTGCTCTTTTCGACGCTACTTTCGCTGTATTTAATCCGCTTTTTAGCAACCGTTGTGGAACGTTTTGCACACAACGTTCAAATCCCTGATATGCGAATGCTTTTACGCTGGGCTACATTTGTAGCCTTGCAAAAAGCAAATTTGCATATATATCAGGAATGCAAATTGATTTCTTTTTATGATTACAAATATGAATTTTCCCTTTCTGTCATTAACTTGTAGGAAGCGATTCGAGCCAAACTTATCGACTTGGGGAATTATGTTGGTGAGTATTTTTTTTCCATATCATATGAGGAAATCTGAATGAATATGACTTGAATAACTATGAAACTATGATTGTTTAACATTGGCAGATTTTTTCTTTGTCATTCAAAATCCTATCAAAGCTTATAATAGACTCTCGGTCTATGCCTTGAGGAGTATTTATCAATTGCATAACTGTCAAGTCTTTTGCACTTGAGCTATAAAAACCTGCACAGTATTTATAAATACGATTGTTTATTTAATGAGTCACAGTACTAGCAAGGCTCAGAATTAGCATTGGCCCTGCTTGCCCAGGGGCACAGAAAACAAGCTTCTGGCTACCAAAATATGATACATATTCAATTAAACTTGCCCGACTGTGCACCCAACATTACATATATTTCAATGTATGTCTATGTGTGGGGTCACTGAATTCTAGTGCCGGAGCACGCACACTTTGTTTTCTTGTTTTTACCTACCCAGATGGGCTACAAGGGAATTTTATTTTTTATTTTTTTTAAAGAGTGATGCATTACTTTATATTATATCAATTTGTATGCAATATTAGTAATCACTACACGTTTGCACATATATTTATAGATGAGGAGCTTCCAGATTACATCATGGTCATGATTGCCAACAAGAAGACTGAAGCTCAAATGAAAGAAGACCTGGCTCTTTTCATGGGACTGAACACGGACAAGTTTTGTGGCTGGTAAGTGTACATTTTTTCAATCATTCTTTTTTTGTAAATAGATGAGCCAAACTGGGTAGGATTGTGATATTTTGACTTAGCCGGTTTATGAATGATACATGTAGTGCTAGGTGAAATAATTGAATGCTTGCTAGTTGAGAATTGTTTCCCCTTTTCAGTTAATAAAGTCCATACAATATTTTAAAAGTCATTTCCATTTTTATTAACCGTTCTCCTTTTCTTTGTTATTCTTCTGTAAGGCTTCAGAGTGTCCTGACCAAGCTCCAGGCTGCCCGGAACGAACAGAAGGAAAGAAAGGAAAAGGCAAAAGAAAAGAAAAAGAAGAGCAAAAAGAAAGATGAAAAGAAAGAAAAGAAAACACATAGCTCGAGTGGGGATAAGGACAAAAAGAAAGATGAAGAAGGGGAGAGTCTAACAAATAAAAAGAGCCATGACACCAGCGCAAACCCAGCTGCGGAATCGGGAATGAAAGAGGAGCCAGCTTTGCCCAAAACAACCGAAGATCCTTCAACTAGCTCTGCTGTGAGCATCGAACCTGTTCACGTCCAAGAAACGCCCGAGGCAAAAGAACAACAACAACCCCAACAAGACAGCGTCCTGCCATCGCAGTCTGTAATATCGTTGCTGCCCGACACAAACGACTTTCTCGATGAGGAAATCAAAATGAGTGAGCCTGTCAGAAAGGTAGCTACCGAAAGTAAACAATCAAAGGCGGCAAAGAGCAAAGATTTAGCCTCGATGGCATCATCTGCAAGGACATCTTCACAACGAGAGCAGAAGGAACATGTGTTCACGGTGACTCGGACAGATTCTCGTAAGTCACCTCCAATAGTTGTGACTATGAGGGCAAGGGGTGGCAGGAGAGGGCACGAGGTGGCTGGGAGGAGCAGGGTCGTGGAGGAACCAGCCAGGTTGTCGGTCAAGGCTCGTCTGGGAATCCCACCCACCAAGCGCAGAGCTGACGTCGTCGTGGAGAGACGCAGAGAGGTCATGCCTTCCAGGGCTACCATGTCCAAGGTTGTCCGAGTTCCTGTAAGTAGCATTGGAACAAGTACATGTTTAATTTTCCTAATGTTCATTTTGTTTTAATTTTCATGCATGTAGCACAAAATATTAATGTAAATGAATAGTTTGAATACGGATAAGTAATAATCAAAACAAATAACAAGCATATATATCATATTGCAAGCCTCCACACAAACTTTTTTCTACTCTCCCGTTTGGGAAGTAAAATCATAAATTTTCACATTTTACTTGCCCGAAAAAGAAAAAAAATCATTGTGAAACAAATTTTTTTTTTTTGGTGCTAGGTAACTTTTTACATGGCAAATTTGTTGCTTGTTTGTCGATGAAATTTACTCTTAAGAAATTAAAAAAAATCTCTCCTAGTTGAACAGATATTTTAGTTGCCCAATCGGCCAACCAAACTAGACAATTTATGCAATTTTACTTCAACATCAATTTTTACTTGCCCTGGGCAAATGTGATTTTGACAATTCAATACTTCATGTTTGTGTCTTTGTGAAGAGGAATCAACAATGATGTTCACTGTATTTTGGAAATATTGATCAGAAATTAAAATAGATAGCTAAATTTGGTTTCTGCAAAAACTTAAAAAATATCTCAGAAGTACAATAGGTGACTTACATGCACTTATCTATCTCACCTAACGATGTATTGTTTTTATTTCACCTCCCCTAGGCTGTACCTATCAAGCGGTCTGGACCGGGGTCAGTGATTGGTCAGGTGATACAGGGTGAAGAGGAGGACTCGGACGATGAACCAACTGCAAAGAGAGTAGCCAGCACGGTCAAGCCACGTAGGAGGTAAAATACTGCACAGTCACTTTCAACGAGTGAAGATTGGATTTATAGGGTTGAAAGTGATAACTTATTTTGATGCAGTCAAAAATATACTGTATGTATTTTAATAAATAAGAAAGTTTTCATTTTATGCTTGAATCATACTGACCATGTCATCCTGTATAAATGTGTTCAAATAAAAATTAATTAATTAATTAAATAAATAAATATAAAACTTAACCCGTTCAGGACTGGTCCTGAAAATATTTGGTCTTGGGTCTATGAAGAATACGTGTTATAGCAAAATCAATCAGTCCTAAAAGGGTTAAGCAAATATGTTTATATTTTGAAATATGGGCAACTCCACGAAAAAGTGGACATGAACTCCAAAAAAAAGTTGGCTCTATTTCAAATCCTATTGATTTTTTCTGGATTATTTTTCATACAACATGATCCTATGATTATATCTTTCAGTTCACATGATTTTTTTATTCTCGGGTGTCTCCTTATAGGAGAAACGGGAACCATACATGAAACTCCACACATGGGACTACCCTGTGCAAATTTCAGGAAAATCCTTATATTTTCCAAATTTTCTGGTATTTTTATTATTTAAGGCACCAAATTTGATGACTGATAATCAAGGTACATTTTCAGACTAAAATTTCAGTCTTTTGAGTGCTCTAAAGTATATTTTTCAATTAATCAAATCCTCTGGACAAACTGTAATGTCCGTGACGCTGAAAATGTAATGTCCGTGACGCAACGTTTTGTTGTCTAGATCACATATACCTGGCCCGTTTCGCAAAATCCAACTTGGATTCAATTCATCATTGCCTGGTCTAAAATTGAATACCTAAATCACCTTTGTGAGGTCTCAGAACTCACAGACTTTTGCAAAGATGTATATGGATGCAAAAAGTCATGTCCAAAAAATGAAATGTCCGTGACGGCGCACACTTTGCAGAATTACTCAGTAACGAATTGGATAAATGTTCTGAAACTTTTTTTGCATACTTAACCAGGCTATTGCTTTGTAATCAAAATACAAGTTAGACATTAGGTAGAGGTATGAATTAGTAGTGGCATTGGAAAGTCATGAAAATAATGTCTGTTTGTAATGTCCGTGACGCTGGAGTTGCCCATATGCATACTTGCTTCATCGAATTGACATTTTCTTACATTGAGTGTGGTTACTGATGGTGTTGAAATTGTATCAACACCTGTTTGCATGAGATTGTTTCCAGCAGTTTTATTTTTTTTTAATCATATATATTAATTTTCAACTGAAAGACACTGAATATTGTTCCCATTTTATTTCTTGGTGTTTCTTTATTGAATGTTTTTTACATACATTAATAAATCATATTCCTAGTCATTTTTGTTCATGACAATTAAGGTTTCATTTCTAGTTTTTGCTCAGTTGTTACTTTTGCCAAAGACCAAGCAGACCAGCAAGGACAATTGCTTAGGCCACAGATTCCAACAGCATATCTCACATGTAATAAATCATAGTTTTTGTTAATATTCATAATAATTTAGGGTTAATTTCAACTTACTGACAATTGTTTACATTTTCTTTCACTATCCAGGCAACCATTGCCAAAGACCAAGCAGAACAGCATGGCTCTTCTGAAGAGGGCAATGACGCAGGCCACAGAGTCTACCAGCCTGTTCCCCGCAGCGGGTCAGTTTGCTGAACCGGTCAGGATGATCGTCCGGTCTGCCAGCCAGTCGGGAAGCATGAAGATTGTAGCCAGGTCAGTACACTTGTAAGCAAGAGTAATAATAATGATAAGAGTAGTAGAGCTAACAGGCCCTATTATAAAGTTTCATTTTGAAGAAGGTTGGAAGTTCAAACAATGTTTTATTACAGGTCTATTTTGAAGAAAGTTTGAAGCCAATGCATTGATTTGTTACAGGTCTTTTTTGAAGAAAATTTGAAACCAATGAATTGTTTTGTTACAGGTCTATTTTGAAGAAAATTTGAAGCCCAAACAATGTTGCAGTATGGTTCTATTTTGAAGAAATTTTGAAAGAAAGTTTTAAACAAATTATGCATTTTTGTTGTTGTTGCAGGTCCATACCGGCAGAGAAAGAGCCACCGAGGCCAGCCAAACTACCCCAGAGGAAGCTGTTAGCATCAGTAGTCCAGGCAGCGAAGCAGTCTATCGATGTGTCCAAGCCCAGCAGGAGCACGGCGGCTGTGTCGGTCAAGCCAATGGGTCTGATGTCGCGATCACGCTTCAACGAGGCTAAGGAGAGGAACTTTGATGCATACGACTACCAGAGGGTGGACGACAAGGACGAGGAGAAGGATGAGCAGAGAGTGGCAGAGGACGAGGGAAGAGAGGAGGAAAAGGTTGAAGGGGAGGAGCAGGAGGAGGAAGAGGAGGAGGAGGAAAAAGCAATGACTAAGGAAGAGAACACTGAAGATGAAGGTATTGTATATAATGTATCATTTAACCCTAAATGGTTGAGAGGAATTATGTTGTTGGTCTATCAGAAAAAGTCAATGGTCACGAACCTCATTTTGTATAATGTGCAAAAAGGTTTCAAGGATTGCCACGACTTATTGATTTCAAACTTGATATATGGAAGTTATGATTTGATCTGATTTGGGGGTCATGAGGTCAAAAGTTACAGCTCTCACTTGTATATGCCAAAATATGTCATAGTCTCAATTTCTTAAGAACCATTTGATGGATGGATATCAAACTTTGGATATTAATGAAGGAGTGAGATACCTGTTCAGATTTCAGAGTTATGAGGTCAAATGACTCATTAAATATGCCAAACTAGCTTATAACTGATATACCTCATAAACCTTTTTAAATATATACATGGATGGTCTCAATATCTTGGCAAACTTAACTTTTTATTGTAAAATGTATCAAGAACCACTTGCTACAGTTGCATCAAATGTTCAACATGTATGCACTTTCATATTATGAGGCAGAGGTATATTTTTATTGGGCAACTGACATGTAGCAAATATATAGAGTATTCAAACTTGTACTACAATTATGTTATCTGCTTTTTGTTTATCATAGAGCTTGAAGGGGAACGTCAGATAATAAATCTTACTGCAGACAGCCCTGTAAAGGTGCAACTGCAGGCAGAAGAGCTCACGGAGGGAGGAGATGATGAATTAGAAGAAAAACGGGTCGTGGAGGAGGAGGAGGAGGAGGAGGAGGAATTAGAAGAACAGGAGGATGAAGAGGAAGAAAGGGAGGAGGAAGGAGAAGAAGAAGAGAGTGTGATGGAAGTGCAAGAACGCGTTTGTGATACCAGGACAACCAAGATTGTGAGGCCCCTGCACTTTGAAAGACTCGCTGCATTACAGAAAAGGTATTTTTTCAAACAAGTATCTCTAAAGCTGCATTGTACGAGCCTAACGTGTGTGTAACAACAAAAATAGGTTTATTCTTATCAGAAGATCAGATCAAATTTCATGTATTTATGTTTTGATGATCTTCTCAATATTCATGTGCCACTTGATAAGAATGCTCTCATACTAAGATAGCAAGGTGGAGTTTTTAAAGGTGGTTTCTCGATGTTTGTATCGATTCATAATAGATTTTTCAATAAATGTAAATGTATATTTTTCACAGAGTCCAAGCACCATCATCACAGCCACCCGAGCCCCCACTGAAAACCGATGATGTGAACCCCTACTTCATTGTGACCATGGAGGGGAAGAAGGGGGGTGGCCGTGCCCCCAAACCTTTCCAACCCCAACGCAACCTGGTGCCGTCGTCCCGCCTAGACCCCCGCTACCAGCCCTCTCGCATCTCGGCAATGGACACCCGGCTGCAGCTATCACGCTACGAGCAGCAGCAGGATTTGATGGAGGTGGAGGTACTGGAGGAGAAGTATTTGGAGTATGAACCGATGCAGGAGATGCAATATCACCAGGTAATGAGATGATGATGAAATCCAGTGCTAGACGCAGATATGAATGGAAATGTCTAGCACAACGTTGCGCATGCGCATTACGGTATTGCACGTTCAGAATTTGCAAGTCATCGTTACGTCACAATAGAAGTGTACTAGTGCGCGTCAAATATCCACTGTTGATCGCAAGTATGAATGGTCGGCTTTTTCGTCTAGCACTGGATTTATCCAGTGCCGAGCCAGTGCTAGACGTAAGTATGAATTGCCTGTTATTTAAATAAATCATTATGCTCTAGTTTATAAGTTTTATAATGTAAGAACATTTTGTTTTAGTTTTGGTATCCCTAATTACTACATAGATCTTTCAATATTTGCAGGTCACTTGAGGATTCTTGTCAAACTATAGCAATGCTTGTTTATATGTGGGACCAGCATTCTTATTTTCTTAACAGGTACCTTTTTATAATGAATTTTTCAATTTCAATTTATTCTTGCTTCCAACAAAACATTACAAATGAATTGTAATAATTTACAAAAAAAATAGAGATATACATATTGGAAACATGAACACAACTAGCATGGAATTTGTGTACATTTGTACTATTCTAAGCAGAATCTAATGAGGAATATTTCCATAATAATATTATAACCATGTTATGATTTCATGATTTAATTTGTTCAGATTGTGATGAAGGAGAAGTTGCCGATGTCAGTGTTTGCGAAAGAGTCCCCTGTTGGCAGAGTGATGCCAGCCGAGTCGGAGGGTAGCAAGGATGCTGTCTTCTCCCTGCCCCATCCCAAGGTGGAACCCATTTCATTCTCACTGCACGAATCCGATGAAGGTTAGGATGAAGCCCAACTTATCAACATTTTAGAAACAAATTTATTCATCTAGGTTCAGTTTGCATGAAACCATTTAACCATTTTAAATTTTTTTATCATCGTATCCACGCCATTCTCATTGCATGAAAGTGATGATGGGGAGAATGAGATCTGAATCTAAATGGTTAACCAATCATTTAAAAAAAATAATAATAACCGGTTAACTGTTTATCTTAAATTTGTTTTATTGGAATTTGCAATCATTTCAAGTATTTTATTAATGTACATTGTTCTATGATTGCTTTCTTTTCTTTAATTGTTTATCAGTGCCTCATCCATTTTTATAAACAAATTTTAAGAAATATTTTTGGGGTAAAGCGAAGCTGATGATTGCAAGCCAGATGAGTTCAAAGAGAGCTTAATATTTTGTTTTCTCCCCCCAAAATGTTTTTTTTTGTTGTAATGTAGAGCATGCTGAAACCCCTATGGAAGAAGAGAAGGTGAATGAACGCTGTAAGTTCTGGCCAGCCTGCAAGAATGCCGGTGACTGTCCCTTTGTTCACCCAAGCACACCATGCAAGTAAGTTAATAATAATAATAATAATAATAGATTGTATTTGTATAGCGCCTAATGCAGAACAGTCTCTAAGCGCTTATTATTATCCCTGGTCATTTGGTACAGGTCAGACCCGCACAATTATCTTGTACACATTCTCAACTACCTGGGGAGCATACTAGCCGCGGGCAACCATATTGGTGCACCAAGCTAATTTTCACCATACCAAGTTCAAGGGGGCTTGAGTATTTCCAAAGAACCAACTTAGATTTAGCCTAAAAATCCTTTACAGAGCCCTCATAAATTACCATAGAGTTCAGTGCAAAACATATTTTTGTAAGGGCCTGTTAAATGCAGACAGGCTTGATAGGTAGACCTCCAAACGTTAATTTAAATATTTTTCTCAGACTCTTATATTGTTAAACATTTTCAATATGTATGCCTCTGCCACAAACATTTTCATATTGTCTGTTCATTTTTCTATAATAGCAGTCAATACTTCCAAATCTACAGCTTTATAGAGTTAGAACAAATATTAGCTAATTGAATTTGCTACAGAATGCCTAAATTAATTTTTGTTAAAAACATTTTAAAACAGGCTTATATTTTGTGTGGCATTGCTATCAACTAAATATGTATTTTTAGTAATTTTTCTTAATGTGTTATTCCATGTATTTTGTAATGAAATATTACCATCATATTGGCAATTTGAGGCAAATCACACTTTAAGCAAAGGCAAACACTTTTTTGCCTTTTGAGTATGAGTATGAGTATTGTGAATAGAGTCAAACATGGCATCCAGAGGGTTAATACACTGCTCTTGCCTTGGGCACCTTTTTTTTCCAGGACGTTCCCCAACTGCAAGTTTGGTGACAAGTGCCTCTTCATCCACCCCAACTGCAAGTTTGACGCTTCGTGCATGAACCCCTCGTGCCCCTTCACCCATGCGACCAGGACCACCCCCACCCCTGTCATCATCCAGGCTCCACCCATCAGACCATCTTTCAGACCAGGTCAGTCAAATATCTTACTACTTTACATTCTACTTAGGTACTACTTACAGAGCAGTCAAATATCTTGTTACTACTGCCAAACTTGTCTATAAAGACCACCTAAGGGAAACAAGAACAGTAGCCAGGCCACTGTAGGCAGGTGACCCCCTATAAACAGGTTTAATAACGTTGTTTTTCTCTTGAGGGGATCATGTTTGATTGCTGCTATAGGGAGTTTGGCTGCTACAGACAGGTGGTCATTAAGACGGGTTTGCCTGTTTATGGTTGCTTGAGAACAACATGTTTGTGCTGTTATCACTACATTTAGTTGATTTCGGCCTGATATTTGAAACATAGAATCGGATTTTATATCTTGTAGAGGAGTATGAAAATAAGCATAATGTAAATGTAGCTTTTTGACTTGTGGAGTTGTAATACATTTCAGAAAGATTTGTCTTACTTATTTATTTGAATACTGAATTCTATGTTAGACATTCATTATTTCACGTGTATTATAGGAAATAAAATACACCCACAAATCCTTGACATCCTAAAATTGTTCAAGAAGTGGCCAGTTGGAGCAAGTAAATAGTTTTTTTTAAATTTGCACTGAAGGCAAAATGCATCTTGGCAGAATAGAAGAGCATGCATACAAACTTGAACTTCGTTCACACTTACGGATACATTTTACTTGTAACCAAACCCCAAATTATACCTTAGCAGTATTTATTTATGAATTTGGTATGATATTTGTAATGATATTTTGTAATATTACAAATATCTTAATTAATCATTTCAAATGTAACGAGACCTACCAACTCGAAACTATTCCATTCCTCTGACCCATGCAAAGGAAATGAATAATACCACAAGTAAAGCATTCCTTATAAAATTTGGTTGTACATTGTGGTTTAAAAGTCTACCCACCAACATTTATCATTATGCAAAATGTTTTTGTTTTTCATAGGAAAAGTAAATGCATTCAACATAATGTACCGTTCGTACACCAAGCTTCCGCACACTTTTCTCTACTGGCCCATTCAGGCAATTTGAAATCATAAATGTTTAAAAAATGTTACTTATCCGAATAGGAAACATGTACTTGCCTGCTTTCTTCTAGGTAAGATTTACATGGAAGGAACTATATACATTCTACTCTCGTAGTTGAACAGAATTGTGAGTTGCCTGATCGGGCAAACAAAACTCAACTGGATCAATCATAAAATTGTATTTGCTCGACATAATTTGTTCTTTCCCCAGGCAATCGGGCTAGTGTGGACATGCCCAGCCCATGTATGAGTTGGTGTATTTAACCACGTCTATGCATACGTTAATTTTATCTTCATTTGTTACTTTCTGCAGCTCAATCCAAGGCAGTATGCAAGTTCTATCCAAATTGCACCAATACGAGATGTCCATTCGTACACCCAAAGGTAAGCATGAAAGCTTGTTTGTTTGTTTCGTATGACATGCACATTCTATAAATTCAAGTATAAGCTTCTCAGCCAGGTCAGAGCAGCATCTGTTGTCTGATGAATCCCCTCAAAACTATCAGGGAAACATCGGAGAGGGCAGTCATTTACCACATGCTGCACTGTCTAGTCTGGATTCCTGCAGTCACATGCAGGGTTTATGTTGTGTAACTGAAAAAGAATTTTAATGAAACGGGGGTCCAGATTTGCACTAAACATAACTCACAATATCCACTAACTGCAATACATCTGCCATTTAAAGAAAGTGGTTGTGTTTTCAAACGAGAGCAGTTCACCTTCAATTGCTTCACATTTGTATAATATAAATCTAAATTATTGTGATATTCTTGATATGATTTTTATCAGTTAACCCATTCAAGACTGGTCCCAAAAATACTCTCACTGGTGTCTATGGAGCATGCATGGTATACAAACATCAAATAAATCTTAAATGGATTAAGAATGTTATGCAGATAACAACAACATTACTATGCATTAGGGACACCACTTTTGATGCGATTTGGTTTAAATAACAACAATTCTAGGCTATGTTGTTGTCTTAACCTGTTCCAATTGTTGTAAATTTGTAAAGTTTATCGTTTCTCCTTGAAGAGCAGTGCGGCATGGCAGCAAACGGGAAGGCTGTGTGCTGTGCCTTATCCTGACCAAGCATTTTACATGTATGTCCCGATGAGCAGACACACACACACACACACACACACAAATCCTGTAAATGTCCCATTAGTGTAACTACTATGTCAACAACCATTATGAGTATGGATCGTTATAAACTGTTTTGCCATAGTAGTTGTGGTAATTTGACAGTTAAAACAATTTAAAAAGTTTTATGAAACATTTATGTCCTATGTCTTTTAAGACATTTTTTTGTTTTCTTCAGCATCACTTTATGTAACACAATTTTTAACAAAAAAACTCCAAACAAATTTTGTAATAACAAAGGAAATTTCAAAATCTCAAAACAAATTTTGTAATGACAAAAAAGCCCAGCCATTGGAAAACATTTGTGTGAGGCAGTAAACATGGCAAATTGACAATGAAATAAACTATTCTTAAAGGGATCTAGTAACTTTGTTGACATGTGCAAAAATTGATGAATGGTTGATGCAATGTATATTATTGTTATCTCATATGTCCACAGGGTATTGTGTGAAAATTTCAAGTCAAATGGACATTGCATGGCCAAGTAATGAGCGAAAATGCAAAGTGATATTCAATAACTCACTGCATTCACTTTGTACACAGAAGAAAAACTCACCCGGAGTTTTTCTTATCTGAATACTTTGATCGTACATATCTTTGTAACGAAAGGAAAATTTGAAAAACCGAAACTTGTCCCGTGATTTTATTGTTAATACGAATACAACAAGGTATGAGGGAACCGCTAGAATGAAAAATTTATTTTGAGGATTTGGACAATGTTACTAAGTCCCTTTAATACTTGCCTCTTGTTTACAAATAACAGTTCAAAGTCTTAATTAGGTCTTAAATGGATCTAGTAACGATGAGTGTTTGATACAATGTATATTGTTGTTATCTGATATGTCCAATGGGTGTTGTGTGAAAATTTTCAAGTTAAATGGACGCTATATGGCAGAGTAATGAGCAAAAATGCAAAGTGATATTCACTAACTCATTGCACTCACTTTATACAGTTTTCGTGTTCCAGTGAATAATTTAACATCTGAACACTTGAATCGTAAATATCTTTTAAACGAAACAGAAATTTGAAAAACAGGAACCGAAACCGAAACCTGTCCCATGCTTTATTTGTTAATACGAATACAACAAGGTATGAGGGAACCGCTAGAATTCCAATTGGATTTTGAGACTTTGGTCAATGTTACTAAGTCCCTTTAAAATATATTTTGTGAACTCTTCAGGGAATGCTAACATTATAACGACTTCTATTAATCACATTTCTAATGAGCAGAAGCCATTCAACACATGTATCATGGCAACCATGTTGATGTATTTCTATTTTTGAAATAATGATCGGATGTTTTCCAAAAGCTTAAGGGTGACATTAAAGGACAATGAAACTATGGCTTTTGGCTACTATCATCATTTAGAGGGTAAACAGACATTTCATTTGATACATCACTTGGTATTTTTGGCCAACTGGATCCCATGAAATCCTTCTGTGAAGTACCCCAATTTTACTCATTGTTTCGGCGGCCAAAGATGATGGGAGCGGCCATGTTTGTGTAACTACCTGACATGCTTCGCGATTATGATGTCTGTGCGGACTGTCCGAACAAATTCGCCCACACAGGCTAGGCCTGTGTTATTGCCGGAAAACAAAAATAATTGTGTTCCGCCGAGCATTTTGCTGCTCAAATAGGTCTGCAAAAGGTGATACAAAATCTTTTCACTAATTTCCAGACTCATCGAAGCGTCTACAAGTATTCAAACAATGGTTTTGTGTGGTGAAAACTGTCAAACTTGTACAGAGCAGCTACGTTTAGTTCAGAAATGGTGTGCTTTGCATCATTGACCGATCACAGCGTTGTCCGCGCAGACGTAACGATTCAGCGGGCAGACCAATAAATTGCAGCCTCCTGTGTTCGCTGTGAATAGTGGTGTACCCGATTGTTTTGGCACATATTTCTTCCAAAGCAGAAATCTGAGTCAGGGTAATGTTATGCGAAATGAGCAAGCATATTATGATGTATCAACTAGGATAAACTCTATTCTAGACCTGCATTGGCCTTTAAATACAAACACTAAACCAGGCTGCCTGAAGCCATTTGACATTCTCCTTGTTAAGAATGTTTTCTAAGTTACAATGTAACTGTGTCTCAAGCTAGAAATATTAATTGGCAATAAGAAATAATCTCAGGTTGGCATTTATGGGCTATATACTGTTTTAAAAACAGGATGAAACTTGTGCGTGGAAGGTCGTTAGACACACTTCTTCAACAAACTTTAGTTTTGCTGAAGTTTGTGGAAAACTCATTTTCTACCAAAGTCAGTGCAATGAGTTAGTAAATATCACTTTGTATTTTTGCTCATTTAATACTCTGCCATATAACGTCCTTTTAACTTGACATTTTCACACAGTACTCGGCGGACATATCAGATCACAACAATACACATTTTTATATTAAAACCATTCATCACTTTTTGCACATGTCAGCAAAGTTACTAGATCCCTTTTTTTAAACACTTTTTATTCATTTTTGTTCTTCAGATGTGCAGATATGACCGGTCGTGCACCCGTCCAGACTGTAAGTTCACGCACAGCAAGGCTGCCCCTAGAACTGCCCCCAGAACTGCCCCCAGAACTGCCCCCAGAGCGGCCATGAAGTGGACAAAGGAACAGCACATTAGGTGAGACACACTCTCAGGCCCGCATTATTGGTACAGTCAAACCTGTGTATAGTGACTACCCAAGGGAAACAAGAAAAGTGGCCACTGTAGACAGGTGACCTCTATAGACGGGTTCCACAACACTGTTTCCCTCTGTAGGGTAACACTTTTGGTGGCCACTATAGGCAGGTTGGCTGCTATAGACAGGTGGCCACTAAGACAGGTTTGACTGTACTTGGTATCATCGTCATCTGGGGGGGCGAGTTGCAAAAGTTTCATTTAACTCATTTGACTTTATAAAATATATAAACAGTTTATGATTTTCAGGTGTTTTGAGTGTTCTTTTTTTAGAAAAGAGTTATTAAAGTTATTTTATTGAATTACCTAGTATTTCACCAATGCTGCAAAACCATTTTCAGCATGTGCTATATAACAGAATTAATTGTTGTTTTAAAGGTGTTTCAGAATTGTAAATCGGCTGCACGGTGCCATTTTGCCATGCGTAATACACACTGACACAGTGTAATGCTGATGCAGTGCGCACAAACAGGCATAGTTAAAACTGGCGATCTGCTGTAAAGCATCTCCATGCATGCTTAAGGTACACTCAAATAAAATACAAAATCGCAAGTCAGGAAATGTCAGACTAAGCAGTAATAAATCAGTTGCAGTTGTAGTGATTCTATCAGAGCTAATTGCAAATTGTATGTACTACTGTAAGTGGTATACTCTCCATGTTATTGCGATAAACTCGAGCCAACTAAGCTGTAGAGATGACATGTGTGGAGAAAAGGTGTGTGATAATATATGTTAATCGCAGCACATATGTTGTTCCTTTAAATTCAAGGATGAATTCAGTATCATCCTGTATTGTAGGGGAATAAACATAATGATTAATCAAGCATTGTTATGTTCATTATTGGTAAAGTTTACTTTCAAGTTCCTTGATTTATAATAACTGTGCAACCCTTCGTCCATTTTAAAACCAGACTTGGACAATAGATGCTTTAGGTGGAAACATTGTGCTATAGTATGGTGATATGGTCAAAGGTCTTTAGCTCAGGGCAAATGTCAAATGGGGTCAACATAAATTGGGGTCCTGTGCAGAAAATGTTTAACTCTTAAAGGCCTGGTCACATCTGACCGGATTGCGTAAACGTATGCCAAACGTATAGAAAATATGCGAAATAAAATCATTCGGTGACGAACTTAATCTCCATTGTTGCTTGAAGAACGGATTTAACGTACAAAAACGCACGATTACCAGACATCACCGTATGAGCAACGGACAACACCGTACGCGTAACTTACACGAACCGGTCAAAACGAATATGGAACGCATAAGAAACTGACAAAACGTACTTCAAACGTATTTATTAGCCCGGTCATTTCTGACCGGATTGCGAAAACGTATGCCAAACGAACAGCAAAATTGTCAATCCGTTCGTCTCCGTTTGTATACGTTTCTTGTCCGTTTCTTGTTCGGTGAATACGTTCCTTGTACGGCGATGTCTGTTCTATCCGTTTGAAAGTTTTGTGCATGCACAAAACTTGAAACGGACACCACCGAATACAGTCATACGTTGGTCGTACGTTTGTTGTGCGTTGTGCATCCGTTTTGTTCGGAACTCGTACGTTTCTCGTCCTGTACTTGTCAGTTCTTATCCGTTGATGTCCGGTGGACCTGTGTCATGACTGGACAACTAACGGATTCCGAACAAAACGGATGCACAACGTACAACAAACGTACGACCAGCGGACGACTACTTTCAAACGGATAGAACAGACATCGCCGTACAAGGAATGTATACACCGAACAAGAAACGGACAAGAAACGTATACGAACGGAGACAAACAGAGACGAACGGATTGACAATTTTGCTGTTCGTTTGGCATACTCAATCCGGTCAGATGTGACCGGGCCTTAACGTGCCAGGGATTTTAATGCTCTATGGAATTTGTGTGTATTGTCACTCGCAATAATGCGAGTTTGGCACGTTAGGAGTTAAGTTCATTGCAAGCTCCTTTATTGCTATTAACTTTGCAACTCTTCATCCAATTGGAAGCAAACTTGGTCAATACATGCATTGGGGGTGGGGAGGGGGGACTTTGTGTTGTAGTGTGGTCAAAGGTCTCTAGCTTAGGTCAGAGGTTATCTTTGGTCAACTACTTGCAAGCTCTGTTTTTGCTTATAAATGTGCATCACGAGGCCTTCATTCTATATGGCGATAGCACAGGTCAAACTACATGAGAGGTCAGCTGAAATCAGGGTTTGATATGACAACAAATGCACAAGTGCTATGGGTGGGCGATACATAATCCGGCAGTCGCCTTGTTTTTTATTTTATGCAAATTAAGAGGCTTAGAAATAGAGTTTTTACTTCTTTCACTTCTTTCATCTCTCTGATTCAATAATCATCGTAAAGCATCACATATTTTAATGATTCTGGTTTTTAAACATATTTTCTATTTTCTCTCCCATTTCTTTCAAAACAGTGAGAGGAAATTTGCCAGCAAGTCACCCACATCAACATGAGAGTGACATTATCCATCAGTGGCCGGGAATCTGCTTTTACAATGGACTCTTTAACCCATCCGAGATGGATTGATTTTGGTATAACATGTATTCTCCATCGACCCAAGCCCGAATATTTTCGGGCCAGTCTTGAACGGGTTAATGGTGTCAGTGCTGATGGCATTAGTCCATCTGAACCATACAATAGAGATGACGAAGAGCTATGAATTCACTTTATATTCCTGTGGTTGCCTTGTTATGTTAGTGGTCGGCAAGTTAGATACAGATATTTTGGACATGTCAATTCGCACGGCTACCCATAACAAGCCGACGATGAAACAGTTGGCGTTCCATAGTGATCGCCGCGATCAGAGGTAAACACACATTCTGATTCTACTGCACGTAATCTACAATGGATTAGGCTACGAGGGAGATGTGCTAAGAAATAAAAAGGACTTTGTCAATGCAGACGGTACCGACAGACTCTCTTCACCGAGCAGCACGGCTTACAAACGAGAGGAAGTCGCGGCAAGTGATTATCAAGCAGGAGCCATCGCACATCCCAGTGATGGTGCAGAAAGCTGGTGCAGAAAGCTTCTTTTAAGCCACAGCAAGTTTTGGGGGCCTGAAAATGGAATTATTGTGAACCAAAACAAGGACAAAAATTACTTGGGGGGGGGGGGGGGGGCATGTACAATTTGTCATTAATGACATTTTAGTGACTAAAATCGCATTATTGGTAGACCAATATTCCGCGAGTTGTAATTTTTGAGTGCTGCATATTACCTGTAGCTTTATAAAGCAATATTTCTTGCATAATGAGAGTAAATGATTATTGAAACGTTTCGAGTTTGCATAATTTTCTAGTCACTGTACCTAATTCATCAACAGCCAATTAACATCATGAAGTATATAGAGCACATTTCAACGATTGCAAATATTTTTGTGAAACCGGGCCCAGATGTCAAACCCTAACGTAGTTACTAAATCTGATGTATTGAGTGTGGGATTCAATGAAACGTTAATGATAATACATGTTGTCACCATGTTCCATCACTGCTTTTGTTGTTATCATAGTTCAAGCATGATTATTGTGTCATTTGTTTGTTTGTGTTGGCAAATTTAGCTACACATTTGTGTGTCCTTTTGCAGAGTGATTGTACATGATGCATTTTGCTACATTTTCAATAGAGCAATGCATGCACCATTCATGGTGCATTATTTTTCAATGGAATCAGTATGACCCTTTCCATGTGTCATGTACATAACTGCAGTGCTTTTGAGGTGTAAAATTTGGCAGAAACATGTATATATCGTCGCTGGGCTGTTAAAACCCCGTATCTCAAAAAAAACAAATTTTCAGGAGAGTGAAAAAACATTCTTATTTTAACAAGTTATGTGTGTAGGCTATGTTATTTGAACTTAAGACTATGTTTGATAATCAATTTAATATGAAATGGTTGAAATGCACGAAAAATAATTTGGAAGGCGGGAAATTGAGTTACAAGGTTTTCGAAATAAATCCTAAAATGAGATACGAGGTTTTCAAAATGATGAATTGTGGTTATTAGAAAAAAGAAGAAAAAAAACTCATGTGGTTATTAGAAGATGAATTACACCTTAAACTTCACATTTATCAAAAAAGTAATTTTCACCAAAATTTGAGATACGAGGTTTTAACAGCCCAGCGACGATATACTGAGCCTACATAAATCTTTAGACACAAATTGATGACTAGTCATTATTCTGTGATTGAATAATGTAAAAACAGATTGCACACTGGCAAGCATGAAAAGTAGCTCCTTGGAAATAAAATGGTAAAATTATGTATCCCATCACTTGTTGATTGTGACTCATTTTATGAAATCATTGCCCATGTTTGATGTAGTACCTATCAGTGCTTGAGTAAGCACGTTTAACTTATTTTAAAGACATCAGATATTTTAGAGTCCTGCACATTTAGCACTTGCCATTTGCTGATGTGCAAGCACAAATTCTCTTTACACCTTGTTTTACACATAGCAAGAAATATGTATTGTGTCTCGTGTTGTCATCTATAGTGTTGACTTGTCCGAAAGTTTTGTTTAGTGCAGTCCTTTGAGACAAATATCAAGCTGCATGTAACAAGATTGTATTATTTATTGTTTACACTCCGAACACACTAAACTGCTGTAGCAAAGCTGCCAAACCATTCCGTTTTTGCCGTAATTAGTTTTTTAATGATAATTCATCAAGTTCTGTTTTTTATCTGAAAATTCTGTTTTTGGGGCCATTTCATTCAGTTTTTTTGTTTGTTGGTTAAGGTTGGCAGCTCTGCTGTAGTTGCACCTGTTTATGTTTCAATAGAAAACATTTCCATTTGATTTACATGTAACTGATTGATTGTGTTGCTTGAATATAGCAAGAGCCTTTATTATGTGTAATGATATTCTTTATTCAAACCGATATTTGCTATTGTGTAACTGTGTGTTCCACATATATATTGTTAATTCAGGCACCATTAAGTGATTCTAATTCATAATTTTCAAGAATACAGAGTGCAAACAATATGTGCTGCTTTGACCATTTTAAGATGTTGAGATCTCATATGGCTAAATAAATAAGCAATGTTCCTTGTTTTTTGTGAAAATGAAGATAATCATTGATTGATATCAATATCAAAAAATGATATTGAGAGCTGTATTTGCCTCGGCATTATTAAAATACAATTCTTCTTTGAGGAGAAAACAGCTCAAGGGATTTATTCTTGTGATTAATTTTCATTCATACTAACAAAGGGGTCACTTCAGGTGGAGTGAGTGATAATTGTTCATAATAATGAATAATTGTAATAATAGACATTTGTATAGCGCATATTGCAAAAAAAGCTTCTAAGCACTTGTTAAAGGGTACCACCACCGAAAAATAATATTCTTATTAAAGAAAGATAACATCTTTAGTATTCCATTCCATCAACAAGTTCACAAAAATATGTTTCCAGAAAAAAGAAGAAAAAAATTGGAAACGCATCACCATTCTAAAGCATGCGATCATGCGGTCTGAATTACGCAGACCGCTATGTGTGCGGTGAATTGCAACGTGTGCAGAGCGAACGATCGCCCGGGAATCTATTGTTTACAAATGTGCGCGTGAATAGCATTGGCGCACTCGCAAATGGTTGGCTCGTATGGAACCAGGAAATAGCAGTGGTTCTGTAAGTGGTGGAAATTATTTGCTTTGTTTATGAATTACACAACCCTTTGCAAAATGTTGGGTATCTATTTGATATCACAAAACGGTACCAAAACATATAATAATGTGTTGTTCTTTGCCTGGTGGTCCCCTTTAAGATTAAAGGGGTAGTTTAGTTTTGGTAGAGAGGGCGCTGCACATCACAATTTTTTTGTGAGGTAATGAAAAACTGAGTGTCGAATTTGAGAGAACATGCAATTTTAATGGCAGAATAAACTTTATTTGGTCAAAATCGACCCAGAAACGGCTGAAATATCAATAAATATATCTGATCTTATAATTATTTGGGGCCCAAATAATTAGATGATTTTTTCAAAAAATTTTAAAAATGCTTGCACTTTTTCAAAAATTTTCAAAAGCGATTTTAGTTGTTGATAATCTCTCTATTTAATCATTATTTGAATAAAACATCACAAGCATAATTTTGTATGAAAAATGGTTGAAACCAATGCCTTTTTAGAAAGAACCCTATTGTGTTTTAATGGCTCTTTTTGAATGATAACAGGCTTTTTACTTAGTCGTTTGTAATTTTGTATACCTTTCGAGCATGGTGGAGTTATAACTATTAGTTTATAATGTTACTGTCCAGGTTTGGTTACTAAAGTTTAGCCTTACCAAAACTGTACTACCCCTTTAACATAGAATTGACTAAAAACTTAATTACAGGGTAGACATACTGTACATGTATATAAACAGAGAATTAAAATCACTAAAAAGCTAACTTAAACAAATGAGTTTTCAACTTAGACGTAAAGTACTAAAGTGTTACACCACAGCCACACGTGATGGTCCCAATCAATGTCAGGCAAGAAGATATTTTGTGACGATGGCGGTTGCTAAGAAGGCAATCGGCCAGCTCCGACCTACAATGAAATGCCCAAATTAAAAGACAAAGTTGGTCAGAACCATTAGGTACTAAATTATAACAAAAAGGTTGTGCCGTCACTTCGTTAGTATCTAATAACTATACATTCCTTGTGTGCGTGTCAAGTGCATGTGTTTGTGTGTGTATGTGTGTGTGTGTGTGTGTGTGCGTGTGTGTGGAACACTCTTTGGGAACGTAAACAATACATTCTATCCCTCAGAACATTCTAGCTGTATGATTGGTCAAAATTCAGTCCAGTATGACAATTTGGGGGGGGGGGGTCATCATCAGAATGCAAATTTCCGGCCGCTCCCCTCCTATACCTATGTCATTGAACAATCAAAACATCTCTGGGAAATCTTTGGGATGATGCAAAATGGATTGGTTATTTATTCTCGATAGATTTACAGTATAATTCCCCAAAGGATCTATCACACAATAAGTGACCTAAGGGAGGGGGGGGGGGGGGGGTCGACAGCAGAATGCAAGTTTCCCGTCGCTCCTCGCCTATGGCTAAGCATTGAATACTTGGGAATATCTCATGTGGGAAATCTTTCTGACGATGCAAAATAGATGATACATTTATTCTCGAGGGGGTGGGGGGGGGGGGGGGGACACGTCAGAAGAATGCAAATTTCCCGCCGCTCCCCTCCTCGAGCTACACCAGTGAATAATGGGAACATCTCTTGTGGGAAATCTTTCTGACAATGCAAAATGGATTGGTTATTTATGGCGATAAAATGGAAACCAAATGCAACTAGACGCAGTGCACTCAGGGAGTCCATACCTCCGCCAACACTCGAATTATGATGTTTGCGTGACCCTGCCCTTTGACTTTTGACCTTGAAATGTTATGGGTTCTATTCTAGATGAACACGAAACTTCTACGAAAAATTGGTTGAGATATCTGTGAAATTGTGCGCAGGAGACTGGTGACGAACAAAGAAACAAACAAACAAACAGGACCGAAAACATAACCTCCTACAACTTCGTTGGCGGAGGTAATAAGCCACACATTATTGCATAGCCATCGAATCCCGTATAGATGTTTAATACCATAAAAAGATCTATCACACACTATTCTGCCTGAAGTTATCCAAAACGCTCTTATGTTCCATCTGTATATCAGGCCCTATTCATAAATACCCATGAGGCTCTACCACGTAAACACATCCGGAGTCCGACAACATGTACCGTATTGCTTTCTGGCAATTGATTTGGGACTTCATTTTCGTTTTTAAATAATAATTTTATCACTATAATAAAAGGATATTTCAAAAAAGCAAAGTTATTTTGAATAAAAATAAACCCGGAAAGTGAAGCGATCCAGGTCACATCACATAATAATTCGCTGTTCATGTTTAGTATTATATTATTTGATTAAGGGTCAATAACGTATGGGCACACTGAAACATACCGTTCGTTTCACAGAGACATGTACCACGTAAAACAAAAAATATATATATATAATAAAAATGTATAGAGCGCAGATACTATATTTATTATTCTACCGCGCTTCAAGAGATATAGAGTTATAAAGAGCTCTACTATTTTTTTTAAAACCCTCTTACAACAAAGTAATTTTGCTAGTGTACCAGTTTTGTTTGTATATTCTCTTGTTTTTAACCCTGATATATTAAGAAAACCTGATATAACAAGGATATATTTCTAGTCCCAAGCTCGACCAAGCTCTTCGTTTACATAAAAGCAATTTGTTTTTATATACCAATGCATGTGCATGCGTATGTATAGAGTATCGAAGTGTGAAGTCACATTTATCCATTGACATATGGGCAAGCACTGTTATGGGAATGGTTCTTAACAATGTCAGGCAAGCCAATAATTTGTGACCTAGCGTTTGATAAGAAGGCAATCGGCCAGCTCCAACCCACTTTTTAAAGCCTTCTTCTTCTTCTTCTTCTTCAGCCTACTTCCCCCCTACTTCGCCCCACTGAGGAGGAAGGCCTCTTCACCATTTTACATTTTTACATTTTGTTGAGCTATTCTAGCTATTCTCTGCCAAGCAATGCCATTTTGTGCTGTTAAATCATCCCTCCATCTTCTGCTTTGTCTCCCTCTTTTTCTGGTTAGGTGTCTAGGAGTCTAAACTGTAGTTTTGTGTGTCCATCTGTTGTCTGTTTTAAAGCCTACAAAAGCCCAAAACAAATGACAAGTTGTTTACAACTATGGTATCAAAAAAGGGTGTTATGTCATCATAATTATGTCAGTCTGTCCTCATCGCCTTATGACAAAAACCTCTCGTCTTCGAGCAGCGGCAGTCACAAGGTCTCGGGTTCGAGCTGACTGCACGGTAGGAACAACTAGCTAGCGAACGCGGCTATCACACATGCAGCGGCAGTCACAAGGCGTTATTGTAGCTGTTTGGCCCACCATGCACCATTAATTGTTAATAGTCTTGAATTCCTCTAAGCTTTAGCCAGCGACATAATCAAGAAACGCGTTTATCATTACGCTGTGCATAATAGTTCGACAGTGTATTGTGTCGAAAGGCAGATGTTCTTAACGTGTGAGCTATCTACTCTAGATATTAACTTAATGCCACATCTCGGGAAGGGGGCCTTTAATACCCATCCCTGCACCCCGAACCCATGTTATCAAAATAATACCAAAGATCCTACATACATAAGATGGTCAACTCTCCCGATTTTACACGGCCGCTGGTGAAACGGAAGCGGAAGCGGTATTTTAGCACATGGAGTCTGCCGCCCGCTAGCGTTGAGCGGGTAAACTTGAACAATTTATATATTACTTCTATGGTGTCAACCTGGGAATTTTTTTAAATTATATTCAGCGCTTTTACTTTCAAATTATTCTTAATGTGAATAAAAGTAAACATTTTTGGAATGGAAAGTATAGTCAAAGAATCCATTTTTTAAAATATTATATTTCACTCAAAATGCTAGCTTTTCTTTTTTTTTAAAGAAAATGGCAAGAAATATTGGTCAACTTCACTTGTTCGTTGAAATTTTTGATTTTTGAGTTTAAAATGCTAAACTCGCTTGAAAATCCTGATACAACTCTTGAAAGGTTTGTTATATTTTGAATTTAAGCAATTTAAAATCTGAATTGATGACAAAGGTAATAACTTAATTTTTTGCCTCTTTCCGGTAAAAAAATATAGCCAAACTCATTCCTTTTGGAAAAAACAAACAAGCGTGATTTTCTAGCAATTTGAGCATGTTAACTCGAATTATTTAAGTTTCTTAGCCACAAACAAATTTCATTTTATTTTTGTTTGCCATTTTCTTTAAAAGAAAAATATTTATTTTTAGGAACAAAATAAACGGGCCTTTAGCAGCTTAATATCACAGCTTATCATTATGAATATCTCAAGATTTCATTTCAATCTGAGAATTTCATCTGCTCTTTTTTTATCAATGGGATGGGTTCAGTTATGTGAGTATACATTTGACCATGCATGGCCAACGTCACCAAATATGAATTATTGGTCCAGTTTATATCTTTCGCCCATTTTTGTAATGAGCTCATTAAATGACAATGGTTTCTTTAATTTATTCAGCGGTTTCTTCAATTTAATCCATAGTTCTCAATAGAGTTTTCACACCTTCCCGGGATCCTTCAGGCTACACAACAGGGGCTGTCAGTTCAAACTTCTAACTCAACATGGTATTTACAGAAATAGAGACGGCTTAGATATAAACTGGACCTCTATTTATTTGGATTTTCATGATTGAAACAACTACAATAACATTATGACGATACACAATACTGATTAAGAGTTACACTTACGTTATTTATTCAGCTTTCTGGATTTGAGTAAAGCTTTTGACTCTATCAATCACAATATTCTTTTACATAAAGAAAAATCTTATGAATTAAGAAGTATAGTACTTTCATGGTTTGAAAATTATCTTAAGCACCGCTATCAAATCGCAGTATATAACAATGTTTGTTCTTAACTGTTACATGTTACATGTGGAGTACCCCAAGGATCAATTCTAGAACCACTTCTATTCTTACTATTCATAAATAATTCAGTTAATTGTCCCCATACTCTTAAATTTGTGCTTTTTGCTGCTGATACCAATATTCTTTTTTCTCACGATGATATTAATACCTTATGTCAAATTATAAATAATGAAATGAAACATGTATCACTATATGGTTCAATTGTAATAAATTGTCTCTTAATACTTCTAAATATAATTTCATTTACTTCCATCATAAGCAAAGTGCTATTTAAAATATTTTCAATGAATTAAAATTAATGATATTCTAATTCAGCGTGTTCAATCAACTTATTTCTTAGGTGTAATTATTGACCAACATTTAGCCTGGAAAGATTATATACTTGCCATTTCAAACAAAATATCAAAGAGTATTGGTGTCATCAGTAAATTAAGTCATATCTTTCCCCAAAATATATTGATTTGTATTATATAATACCATGATCCTGCCAATTTTAATGTACTGTAATCAGCGCTCACCTGGAAACTTTACCCGCTCACCGCTAGTTGGCGCACTCCTTCAAACTCCCACAATTCCGCGCGTTAGCGTTTCACTTTTTGACCGAGAGTTGATCATCTTATGTATGTAGGATCTTTGATAATACCCACACCCAGGTTTAACCCAATGCCTGTTTGCGCCTTACTCAACCCCCTCAACCCAACATCCTCATCCGCCCCCCGCCCCCCAATCCCCACACCACTGTATGGAAAGGGCGGAGCCGGCATATACATGCCCTTCTCCCAATATTACAGGCCTATATAATTATACAACAAAAGCATTCAACTATTTGGGAAATGTATATATTATTTTAGTAACCAGGCAGCTTCAGATCTAGTCCGAAAAAAATCAGCCGATGTTTCGAGGATTCTTTGACGATTTTTGTTTGCTCACCCGCTCTAGTATGACGTCATAATATCAAAGTACCCCTCCAGAACGAGATGGATTTTTCTGTCTACTCCAGATTAAGCGTTGTTGTCAAGTAATTTCCCGCATATTTCGCTTCGTGGAATTGACCGAAAAGAACAAAACATAAATAATTCAGCAAGCACGATCAGTCACGCACACGGTGAAGCCGTCAATTTCGAAGTACCGATTGTATGTTTTCCCTACAACAGACTATATGTCACGTGACTGAGCGTCGTCATTCTGGCGTTAGGGGCCGATACAGTATACAAAACAAACAAGATCCAGCTATAATATTATTATAGAATATGCCTTGCTATGCATGATATCGACTGGATGACCACACATTCTTGAATCCAGGCACTTTTTCCATCTTCAGAAAAAAGTAAGTAACTGTAACCTAACGATTGCCGTCCACGTTACGAATTTTCATGAGGCAGATACTCTGTTATTTTACTGTTATAATATATTATTTGATTTTATAAAATGCGGTATATAGTGTAAACTGACCATATAGGCTATTACATTTGGCTGTGCATTCACTTTCTAATTAAAAGCTGTGTAAGTTATGTAGGGTTTGCCCTCTAACATACTTCAATCAGAGGTAAGAAACTAAGAATCTTTTTAACCATAATTATTTGCTTTAATATTTCTATATGGCCCACCACATTCTCTTGCTGTACAATCTATCACATGCATCAGTGTCACCAATTATTAATTTTCATCGAGTGTATTATTTTCTTTCCGTTGTATTTTATATTTCCAGTCCATATTGGTCACTTTCTTTTGAAAGTCATATTGGCCCGAACTGTTGAAGTTTCGAGTCGTATGACACCTTGTTAGAAATGTATGGACTAAATTCAATCCACTGACATAGTGAAATAACATAGTGTGTGACCCCCTTCCCCAAATCAGTCCAACTCATACCACAATACACCACTGTTTCGGTGTTCGGTAGAGCTGCAACCCGATTTCCTGCATAGGACTCCTGTGTTGTAAACTGTTTTATAGATGCGCCCTGTATAAATTACATAATACAAAAACAAGTACAATCGACACAGTGAGTAAGCTACGTATAATTGGAGACAATGAAATCAATGAATCTACACTATCAAACAAATTATCATATTAATGAAACATATTAAGTGGTGTTTCCTTGTAATAATCCGCGTTTATTTTTAATTGCTAAACTCATGACGATGCCAACTCGAGTATGAACGTCATGATGAGTCCCTCCTCGTTGCGTAATAAGCTTCATTATAATATAATTGCGTGTTGCCTTATGATTCAGTGCAAGATAATAATATAATTATATAACAATTATGCGCATTATTCATATTAATATTCTTTACCTACTACAATTGATAAACAAAGCTGAAGGGGACAATCGTTCTTTTACTAGTATTCCAGTTCATATCGACATTGTAATAAGTTCGTTGCATATCCATGAAATATGATGATTATGATTTATTATAATTATGGCAGCTCGGATTTTTTAAATGCCTGATCCTTATTAGAAACCCTTCAATTCCGTAATACAGGGTGGCCAAAAAAACACGGAACGGGGTATTTGCCATAATAAAGACATATGATGACTAGTTTCAAGGGATAGGGCATCTTTTACAAAGAAAAATGATATCAAGAACAGTCATTTTGATCGAGAGGTTTTTGATTTAGGATGTCTTAAGCGGGACCATGTCAGGTTCCCATTTTTGTCAATTTTTTTACCAAGTCAGTGCCTGATAAATCGCACTTACTGCCCATAGCATCGAACAACGAACAATACGCGTGTCATTGTTAGTGTGCATTCAGATGTGTGCCGAGAGAATGGGCATAGTTGTTCGATGCTATGACGGGCAGGAAGTGCGATTTATTACTGACTTGGTACAAATTGACAAAGATGGGAACCTGACATAGTCTTACTTAAGACGTCCTAAAACAAAAACTACGCTACCAAAATTGCTGTTCTTGGTTTTATTATTCTTTGTAAAAGATGCTCTATCCCGTGAACCTATAGTCATCATGTTTTTTGATGATGGCAAGTACCCCGTTCCGTGTTTTTTTGGCCACCCTGTATAGAGAATGTAAAGCAATCACGTTTTTCTCAGTCTATCAGCGTCATATAGGTTACCCATGTTTTGAAGTACATTATTATGACGGATTATATAGAGACACAGCATTGATACACATGTTAGCTCTTGTAGTTGCTAAGCGTTGGCCTGGCCCGTGAGAAGATCGACTTCTATTTGGAACTGACGCAGTCACATTATTTTGTGATGTTGATCTCAGATGCACATTCTTCGAGTGATGATGGTGCCGAGAAGAAATGACGCATCGAATGGGATCGAATGACGCATGTAGAAGGATACAAGAGCGATCGTGAACAAGCCCGAGACAATCATGGCTGATAATTATTGTTTAAGCGATATTAACATTGCTAATCATTGATGCGGTTCATAAGAAGGTAAATCTGAGTCCGGCTGGATGAATCACAGCCATCAAATGAAGTAACTATAGAACCAAGAATATTACGAATTGAAGATTTTTGGAGATTTCATAGCTTGGAGGACTTATTTCAGTCTCGTTATTAGTCTTGAAGAGAGAGACATAATATATCAGAACATTGTAAGTTACAAAAGCAATTATTGTTATCCGTTTCTGAAAGCCAGTTACAAGTCATTCATTTTACAAAACATGCAGCGCTGCCAATCATATTATCTTCGAAATATAAATATAGATAGGGGCCTATCAGATATGTAATTATCTGGGTCTAATTCAAACAAAGTGCGCACATGAAGGTACAAACATTATTTCGTTTGTTTTTATAGTAGTTTAGATGTCATGTAATTTTCGGTGCGTATGTCAAAACAAGGACTGAAAACTTGATAGTAATGACATGATTGAAAATTATTAGATTTGATAATCCATTTAAAACATATTACGTGAACAGGATGAATAATCCATACAACTCATTCTCTCTTATGTTTAGTCTGCGCTATGAATGCTACATGCAGACGAATACGATGACAACTACTGCGCCATACACAATCACGCATGCTCCGGTCGCAGCATCGTCCCGTGATATCGCACCGAGCTCATCGATGTCGGACGTGATGACCAGCAAGATTGTGACCACTGCGCAGTCCGACAACGCCCTCGGCAACGGGAGTCGGCCAAGTGATTTGATCTTCGAACTGCACGCGTCGACGTACGGCTGCCTGGCCGCCTACACCGGTCTCCTCTTCGTCTTCGGCGTCTTCAACAACGGCGTGATCATGACGCTGTTCGTCCGCTTCCGGTCGCTGCGCCGCCCCGTCAACAGCTTCCTATTCAACCTCTGTCTCAGCGACCTCTTCGTGGCCGGGATCGCCACTCCGCTTACCTTTGTCTCCAATGTGGCGGGCAGGTGGTTGTTCGGTGATGTCGGCTGCACCATCTATGGTTTTCTTGTCTTCGTTGGAGGTTGGTCCACGTCAATTACGTTTAGAATTTTGTATGCATGCACATTTCATTGTTTTTTTATAAGACGAGTGGTGTTTTGTAAATTGATTATAGGTTTGGAATCTTTGATGCATTAAGGTTGTATGTTCATTTTGTGCATACATAGGGTGCATGGTTATATGGCTATGTGCCTTTTGCTTCAAGTTCTTAGTATATTTTATTTGATTTTATAGATTTTATTATTATATTTATATATTTTTATATTATTATTTTATTTACTTTCAACATTATCTCATGATACAAATAACTATGATACAGATTAATTAATTAAACATGCATAACGTAGTAATTAAGAACATACATTTCGCTTTGTTTCCCCTTAATTTAAAGGGATAGCTGAGTGTTGGTATAGGGGGCACTTCACAAAATATTTGTTTGTGAGATAATGAAAAACTGACTGTCAAATTTGAAAGAACATACAATTTTAATGACAGAATAAATTTTATTTGAACAAAATCGGTTCAGAAACGGCTGAAATACCCATAAACATATTTGTATTCAAAAATTCTTCACCAGGGGATATGTTGACTTTTTAGAAATTTTTTTTAAATGCTTAAAGACTACTTTGAAAAAAATCTGAACAGGTTTTTAAAAAGTTGTGGATGATATCTCTATTGAATCATTATTTTAACAAAACATTAAATGCACAATTTTGTATGAAAATTGGCTAAAACCAATTATTTTTTTAGAGAGCGCCCTCTGTAACGGCTATTTTTTAATGATAACAGGGGTTTTACTTAGTCGTTTGTAATTGTGTATACTTTTCGAGCATGATGAAGTTATTAACTATTATTTTGTACCGTAATGGTGCAGGTTTTGGTTACTAAAGTTAAGTTTAATATAGAAACATTAATATACAAATGATGCACAGGCTTGAGTGGATCGGTAAGAAAAGTTAAAAGAGTGCATCCAATTCTTACCGATCCACGAAATATGCCTGTGCAGCATTTTAAAAAATAAAATGGGCGCAAAAAATGTGAAAATCAAACTTTTTCCCAGTAATGTCTAAATGGCTAAATTTACCGACGCATGCCTGTAAATTTACCGACGCATGACTGGGGAAAAATTCGATTTAACATTTATTGTTTTAAATTTATTTTTGTAGATATAAATTTGTTAATAGTAAATATATTATCCATTGCGGATATAGTATCGGAAATAATATCGCTAGTGATATTCGTTTGTCTCGCAATGTATGGTCAACTAGGAATCTAAAAGATCATGACGTTTCGTTTGCCGCTGCAACACTTTGTCAAATGATATAATCTAATGTAGACAATCGGTTTTTATGCTCTACCGTGGCTCCAAACGCACAATCTCGCATAAGCGAGTACGTTCCTAATAGGTCAACAACGGGCCACGTCGATTGGCCGGTGCACACGGGCACTCAACCAATCAACGGTTTCCGACATTTGAAAGTGGAGGAGATTGTCCCCCTCCCTTTGTCATTATGTATGTTTGGTTCCATACTTATATACTTCATATTACGTGAAATGTCTGTCTCGGGTGTGCACCAAATCGCACAATGTCACGCCCCAAAATACAAAAGCTCCCTACTGTGGGAGGGGGACACCCCCTCCCACACCCTCCCCCGCTCGGTCGCTTCGCTTACTCGCAATGTCTCCCTTCCACTTGTGTGAAGTTGTTGACGCCCTTGCTTAGTTTCATGGGAGCCCAATGCCCTAGACTATATCGATGGCTCTATAGTATACAGGATCACGTGGATTCATCTCATGCAAGGCTCAATCTTTTCCTCGCTATGCCCTTTAAAAATACGTTACGAGTAGGTTCACTATTTTATACAACTTTAACACCCATGATAGGAGTTGCAAATGTCTGAAATCTAAAAGTTTCCGGGGGCTCCACCCCCTGGACCCCCATTATTGTCCCCAAATGTGGGTGCCCCCCAAAGTCAGGTCTTCGAGCCATCAAGACATTTTCAATGAGCGCATAATACAACTTCCGGGCATGCCAATGTGGGGCTTTTAGCTCTCTCAGTGATCACTCTGGATAAATTTTCAAATTTTGCCCCCCCCCCCCCCCCAATCGCAAAAACGGATCAACGCCCCTGCGAGCAGATAGTCATCTTGGTCATGCTGTCCGTCCACCGATGCATCCTCGTCACCCGTCCGTTCATCGCGACGAAGATGACCAACCAGTGATGGGGCGGTCTAAAGATCGCAAGAACTGGATGACTCTTGTTGGTTCCATATAATTTGTATATGCATAGCGGATATTTATTATAAGTATTTTTTGGAACATTTCTCGCGCTCATGTTACCTACACAGGTACCGACAGATGGGACAGATAGTCATTCTGACCGCGCTGTCCGTCCACCGATGCACCCTCGTCACCCGTCCCTTCTTCGCGATGAAGATGACCAACCAATACGGGGGGGGGGGGGGGGGGGAGCGGGCGGTATAACAGATTGGAAGAAGTGGATGACTCTGGTTGGTTATATATGCATAGCGGACATTAATTATAAGTTATTTCTCCAAACATTTCACGCCGCATGTCACTTGTTGCACAGGTACTGAACAGATAGTTATTCTAACCATGCTGACCGTCCACCGATGCATCCTCGTCACCCGTCCGTTCCTCGCGAAGAAGATGACCAACACTTGGGCGATCTTCTTCATCATCCTGTCCTGGCTCTACTCGCTGGCCATTTCACTGCCTCCGCTCTTCGGCTGGAATCGGTACACATACGAGGGCTCCGGAACATGTGAGTTGACAAAGAGAGAAAAAAAAAACAGCGCCAAAATAGTTTTCCAGGAATTTGTTTTTCATAATTTGAATTATTATGCTTATGTTCATGTTTCAATCGGTAATATATATCTTTACCTATTTACAACGAAAGAAAAATTCGCAAAACCAAAACGTGTTCAATAAAGCTTTGAAATTCAGAACAGATTGATTGTTTGTAGGTGCGTCGTGTTTCAAGGATATTGATTGATTCCCATTCCCAGAAATCTGTGTGTGTGTGCGTGTGTGCGTGTGTGCGTGTGTGCGTGTGTGCGTGTGTGCGTGTGTGTGTGTGTGTGTGTGTGTGTGTGTGTGTGTGTGTGTGTGTGTGTGTGTGTGTGTGTGTGTGTGTGTGTGTGTGTGTGTGTGTGTGTGTGTGTGTGTGTGTGTGTGTGTGTGTGTGTGCGTGTGCGCGTGTGCGTGTGTGTGCGCATGTGTGTGTGTGTGTGTGTGTGTGTTTTACCTTACGTTGCTCGTTTGTCTCTCCGGATCGCGCTATACGCCACTTATATTTAGTAGCATATAATGGGGTCGACCACACGATAAGGTCTTGATACCTTTTTGGTTTGTTTAATTACCCCTCAACAAATAATTACCTTTAATTTGTACATGCAATCTGCATTTTTAAATTTTAAATGAAATATACTTTTATATTGTTATAAATGTGTATGTATTTTATATTATTTCTTTTATATTGAGAAAATAAACTGAACTGAACTGACCTAAACAGTATCCTTGGAATAATAGCCTGGGATTTGTAAGGGCGTTCCTCCCATAATAATATAAGATTGAATACAAAATTTACCGCTCGATTTAAATTCATATTTTATTACTTCTCTAAATATACAGCATGTGCACTTGATTGGAATTCGAGGAACGCCAGCGATATCTCATACATTATTTTCATCTTTGTGGGTGTTTTAGTGGTCCCGCTCACCATCATCATCAGCGCCTACACAATCATCATATGGTTTGTTAAAAAGGTATTTATTTCCCTTAAAGGGACCTAGAATAACTTTGTTGACATGTGCAATAACTGGTGAATGGTTGATACAAATGTATATTTCTGTAATATGATATGTCCACTGAGTGATGTTTGAAAGGTCCACGGTAAATGGATGTCATATGACCGAGTGATGAGCGAAAAGTGGTATACTTACTCACTGCATCATTGGTTAATGATTCAAATACCGTTGAACAAATTAATTAAATATGTATATTGCTATAATGTTAAAGGGACTTAGTAACATTGTCCAAATCCTCAAAATACAATTGGAATTCTACCGGTTCCCTCATACCTTGTTGTATTCGTATTAACAATAAAATCATGGGACAGGTTTCGGTTTTTTCAAATTTCCCTTTCGTTAAAAAGATATTTACGATTGAAGTGTTCAGATGTTAAATAATCCAACGGATCGCGAAAACCGTGTACAAAGTGAGTGCAATGAGTTTGTGAACATCACTTTGCATTTTGCTCATTACTCGGCCATATAACGTCCGTTTGACTTGGAATTTTCATACAATACCCTGTGGACATATCAGATAACAACAATATACATTGTATCAACCATTCATCACATTTTTGCACATGTCAACAAAGTTACTAGATCCCTTTAAAACTGCATGTAATCATTTACTCAAAATAGTTTCACATAATCAGAACAATCATGCCGCATTTTGTAAGCCATGTCAAATCTGCGCGTCCAAGTTTGAAGTTGAGTGATCCCCTGATACAATGGTTACAGTCCGTTATTCCGAAGGTTCGTTATTCCGAAGGTTCGTTGATCCGAAAATCAAATCGGGTTCGTTATTCCGAAAGTTAAATCGGGCTTGTTATAATACTATAGTTTGTGTTTTGTTTATTTAATTTACAGCCTGCATTAAGCATACCCCTCCCCCTTTCCCTCCCTTGGCCAGACCAATCAAACATTTAAGTTTATTTTATCTCTTTATATGAAATTATAGCATTATAACAAACCCAATTCATTTTCGGATTAACGAACCCGATTTCATTTTAGGAATAGCGAACCTTCGGAATAACGAACCCTCGGAATAACGGACCTTCGGAATAACGAACCTTCGGAATAACGAACCCGATTTCATTTTAGGAATAGCGAACCTTCGGAATAACGAACCTTCGGAATAACGAAGCTTCGGAATAACGAAGCTTCGGAATAACGAACCTTCGGAATAACGAACCTTCGGAATAATGCAACAAATGTTCGGATTAACGAACCCTATTTCATTTTCGGATTATCGAACACTCAGGTATAGGAAATAACCTTCGGAATAACGAACCTTCGGAATAACGAACCTTTGGAATAACGAACCTTCGGAATAACGAACCACACCCGATACAATGTATGCGTCTGAATTGATTCAATTCTTCTTGAGGGGACTTCAACTCATGCATGGTATATTGTCGTGTAAACATCCCCATCCAGTTAACATCGTGAAGGTAAAGGGCAAAGCCGCGCCGCTTCAGGACCTCCTACCGCTCATAATTTCGATGGTTCATGGAGAGAGGAAGATTATTTGGGGCTTTGAGTGGTGGGGAGGAGAAAAGGGAGCTATTGGTGGAAGAGCGTAATTCGGCCTTGTCCTACATCTTAGCGACGGCACTTGTTAGAGTGCGTTGCCAATTTGAGTCACCCATAGACAAAAATGTAATCTTCAAAGAGCCATAGTTTGTTTGTTTCTATCTTTCAGAGATTATTCCTCCTAATCTCTTAGAACCGTAACAATTTCCTTGTGTTTCATTGCCCTCCAATGCATAAGAGAGAATTCGCCACAACTAAACCGAACACAAAAAGTAACTACCCCCCTAAACAAATGCTTATACTTTCATAACTAATACTTGTCTCAAGCAATAATTTTACCACAATATTTATACAGTTGTTCTAAACATTTTGTGTTAAATTCATAGATATCCATCACTTCATAGATGAATGAGCACAGATTAAAGACAAAATGACCCACTTTCAAAAGTCACAAGAATCTGCGCATGCCTGTACATTGTTGTGAAACAGCACATGTGGCTGAATGCATTAATGGTTTATGAAACAATGCTGATTGAAATTCCATCAATTTTTATTTTGTAATGGCACATTTTTTTTGTTAAATGCATCAATTGCAATTGTAAAACAGTGCAATTAGAAATGTATCAATACTCAATACTAGTAAACTGTAATAATATAGGTTTTCCCGCTCAATTTCGCGATTGTGTCAATCCAAATGCAATTGATAATAGGAGCAAACGAATTCGCGCGATTTGCGATCGCCGTGTCAAAGCAGCATTCGAATTCGTAAATAGTCGTTCAAAATCACGTAGGAGCAAGTGAATTTGCCCAAAGCGCATACCTTTTCATCAATGGTCATTCGAATTCGCGAAAGGATAGTTGACAGTTGGTTGCACATTCGCGAATTCGAATACCCATACATGAACTTCTGTGTCTATTCACGAAAGCTTAATATGCGTATGCATGAATTCGCTTGCACTTATTCGGAATTTGGAAGACCGATACCAACGATTACGCGGTAAAGCGTGAATTTGAATGACCCTTAATGAATTCGATTGAAAAAAATGTCAAATTGAGCGGGAAAACCTATAATATCAATTTTGCGAATTTTGAAATATGACTATTTTCAACCATGGATTAATGGTTAGCTCTAATTTGTACATATTGTTTTCCTAACTACCATAGAAATATTTTGGCGAAACAAAATCTTGAAACGATTCTTGGTTATGAAATTATGAGCTGTTGTTTAGGGGGGTAGTTACTTTTTGTGTTCGGTTTATAAAGACCACCGTGCTTATAATGTGATAACTACTCTCTTAATTTCTAGGACTTAAATTTTAAGTCCTTCTTAAGACTTAAAATATTTTAAGTCCTAAAGACTTATTTCATTGGGCCTTCTATACCCTTCGATTAAAATTTGGCTTCGCAATATAAATCTAATGGGGACTTAAAACTTTAAGCCAATCAGACTACCCACAAATGACGTCATGCAATTCGCAAGAGTTGAAACCCGTTTTGACTGCCATTTTGGATTTCACGAAGCGACGTCGAAGCGACTTGTCATTGTGGAATGATGGAGGAATTTCTCGAACAAATCGATGACGATGGGAGTGTGACAAAGCTACTCAAAGGTAAGCCTAATGTAGTGTTAATACAATAGGATGTGATATATTAATCTGGGAGTCAACAGCCGACGATAAATGTGTAAATTTCATCTAAGACTAAGTAGGCCTAACTGCGAACAACTAGCGCCCCGGGATTACATGACAGACTGCAGTCTGCATGCAACGCACCGTATACGCGTACCCTGGCCTTTGCTAGCCGCCGCTGTCCGGCCGGCGCGCCGCAGCGCTATTACTTACAGTAACAATGTTCATGTTTGTAAAATTGTAGACTTGCAATAACTACTCATCGAATGGCTAATATTTAGCAATTTTTATCAAAAGATAAAAAGCACTGAAATTATTGAAATTTTACTCACATTGTCTAGAATATTCAGCAGATTTGGATGATGCATGTGCACACTTTGTCTTAACTTAACTTAGTCTTAGACTTACCGTAAAGTCGACTATCCTTCAAATTGTTCAATTTCTCACGAAATGTAGCTGATATTACAGCAACATGTGTGCCTGATACTGATAGCAGTTTGTGAAAATTCCAGGTTTTGAAATTACAAGGACTTGTTTTAGAATTAGGGGGAACTCTTGTGTTGTGTTTAGTCTAGATTCACTGTCAGCACTGATAGTGATATTGATAATACCAATAAAGCAGAAATGTGTAAATAAAAAAAATGGTCTTGATTTGGTGGCATAACTCTCATTAGTTTTTATGCGCCCGAAGGGTCGTATTACATGTATGGCCAAGTCTCCTATTCCTAACATGGATTGAACGATAAGAGATCGATGTAAATGTTGGTCATGGTGTCCAGCATGGCTAAGTTCGGCGTGTGGTGGCTCTTGGTTGTCATCGATCTGTTGGCGATGAGTTCGAGGAGGAGCTGGTGGCCTCACTTTCATGGAGCAGGAGCGTGAGCGGAGAAGATTGTGCATTCATCGTCCATCTCGCCGACCGTTGGCCATCGCCGTCATGATATGGCCCCCTATTAAAGGGTCCGTTTTCTTTGTTGGATAAGACTAGGTGGTGCAACTCATGATACTAACAAATAACAATAATCAACAGATATTTTTCTTCTTTTTTTGTTTGCATTCCCTTGTAAATAATCATTAGATTATGAGCAAATATTTAGAATCGTAAACGTCTTCTAAATATGTACTTATTGAACCTGTCAGGCCTTCTCCATATGTATCGTGAAAAGATTACTTTTCGTTCTCACATTTTTATTCATAGGATGCAGATCGAGGGAGACGTGGATGAGCCACTCTGCGAAGCAACGCCGGGGAAGGTGCGTGAGATGTCTGCGGTTCCAGAGGGTGCCCTTGCTGCAGCTGGAGGGTTGGTGTGGCGGTCAACGATGTCCTCGGCAAGGTGGTCGTCATCGGAGTCGAGGTGGGGAGCATCGTAAGCAGCAATATTCGTGGCAAGGTGAGGGCCTTCACGGAGGGAGGTGCATGCCGCTATCTGCGCTGTCTTCCTCGCCGAAATGGAGGTCAGCGACATCGAAGAGAAGGTGAGCGTTCGCGGTATGATGGTGAGCGTCATTGGGATGGACGTCAGCGACGTCAAAAGGCAGGAGAGCCTGTTATTCGCAAGCGATGTCTGCCAGAGTTCTGTCGGAGAGATGGTGAACGACAGCGTAGTCGACAGGTGGAGCCTGGTCATCGGAGGAGATCGTGGAGTCAACGATGGGCCGGACGGAGATCGTCTGTTGAAGGTTGCAGATCGCGAGCACGTCGCAAGAGTGTACGCGAACGCCAGGTTGGACGTTTCAAGCGTTATCGTTGTGGACGACGAGGAGCGACTCGACATCGTCGGTGTTATCGGAACATGGACTCTTTGGTCAGTGTGCTGACGTTCAGTACGCTGGTTGAGCGAAAGAAGCCGATTTTGAAGTAACTTTGAGAAACTGTAATCTGCTTTGTTTTTGCAGAACTTATCTGCAGTGGAGAACAGTGTTTGTTTTTAGCCCAATTATGGATAGCGAACTGTGACAAATCTTGAAGAACAGTGATTCCATAATTTTAGTTTGAACATTACCACTGCAAATAACTATTATGTCAGGAAAAACTGATGTTGACTGTTGAGTCTTCTTAATAACATTTTGGACTGTCACGGTCAGAGAACTTAAACTTTGGAAGACTATGGGTCTTTGACATGATTTAAGAAGACTCGGAGAAAATGACAATTGTATCATGAACTCAGTATGAAAAAGGTTCTTGTTATTTTCGTTGTTTTGTTTTTATGTTTACTGTGTATAATGTAACCTATTGTGATGTCAATAGCATGATTGGCACGGTTAAGTTTGTGATTTATTCTTATGCATAATGATGTGAAGTAATATTATTACAAATGCTTACAAGGAAACTAGTTAGACATGTATTCCCATTTTTGCCTTCGGTTTGCATGTAAAATAAGATTTTTGCAATCCATGAGTAATAATAATGAGTATAATAATTGTAATACAATATTATTGCTATGCAGTTAGCCAGTTGTATCTATTTTTCTTTCTTTCTTATGTTTGTCTTTAATATCACTCTGCCTACGCCTTTTACAATGAAACCTTTACAGATTCTCCTGAGTAACTGTTACCAAACTTGTACCAACTATGGAATGTATAATTAAGACAATATCATTGCTGGTATTATACTGCCCCCTTTACTTTCAATTTAACAATGATTTTTGTTTTTCCTAATTATTATTTTTTTCTTTTACATCTTCTCTCATATTATGTACCATACTGCTGATTATTTTCTAAAATTTTCTTGTTACTCCAGTAAGAATTTACAGTCAATTCGCAGTTTTGAACAATGAATTATGAGTTTGATTTAAATGTGCAGTAATTATAATTTAATGTATAAAATCAGTATTCATGATTCATGAAATGTACATTTTTTAGTTATGCAAGGTGACCTCCAAAAACGGCACACAAGAGTTTTGATATATTCATGTCACAAGAGTATTTCTTATCTAAAAAGATGCTTTTTCAGAAAATGACACCCAAGATCATTAATTTTGGTTGAGCAGTTTGGTTCTACGCTTCTTTAGCAAAAGGAGTTTAAAAAATTATAGTGTTTCATGTAAGTCACAAGCCGACCACAGAGTTTGGACGGCGTGCTTGGTGCTTAAGACTTAAAGGGTGCCACCACCCAAAAATAATATTCTTATTATAGAAAGGTACCATCTTTAGTATTCCATTCCTTCAACAAGTTCACAAAAATATGTTTTCAGAAAAGAAAAAATATATAAATTTTCAACCATGCGTTCATGCGGTCTAGATTGCGTAGACTATATGCGTGCAGAGCCAGAGCGCACTATGCAGAGCGAATGAATCATCTGGGAACCTATTGACGTACGCGTGAAAGCATTGGCGCACTCGCAAATGCTTGGCCCGTATGGAACCAGGATATAGCAGTGGTTCCATAAGTGGTGGAAATTAATTGCTTTGTTTATGAAACACATAACCCTTTGCAAAATGTTGGGTATCTATTTGATATCACAAAACGGTACCAACACATATAATAATGTGTTGTCCTTTGCCTGGTGGTCCCCTTTAACCAATATCTTTGTGTGATTCATTTTCTTCAGCATAACATACACTAGCTAACAGATATATTAAGGCTAATAAGGAATTTCTGACATGCAGAAATTAAAAATCAACCGTGCTGCTTTTTTCTGCGCTAGGCCTATATAAACCTGGATTGCAATGAGTAATTTAACCCTATTAATTTTGATAACTTTATCCCATCAAGTTATATATTTTATATTGTAATGTTCAGTTTTATTTATTTGTTTTATTTACGATAATTTGTCATTGTTACCTTAATTGTTGTATGTATAGAAATGAATTATAAGTTTGATACAAATGTGTAGTAATCATACCAAATTGTATTTCTGATATTTATGAAAATGCTTATTTCTTTCGTCAAGTTTGATAGAACTTTACAATCAGGATGGAAGCACGTCGTGTTTTATACAGTCTGTATCAACAAAACATGGTACAGTCAGGAAAAAAAAAATTATCTAGGTATGTGTATTTGGTATCATATTAAGGCAGAATGATAGCTCTTTCTTTTGCTTTTTAAATCATATCATTTGCTTTTGTAAATCAAGAGTTATGCTACGTTTAGTGCGGCAAGACAATATCCCATTTGTGCCACTTTTCGTATTCATCAAAGAAATTGTCATGAAAGTTTCAACAACAAAACAATTACTTTGTGAGGACAAAGATGGAAGAAATTACTGAAGCATCTTTTAATATGATATACTTTAGTTTTGTACGTATGTCACACACTCACATTGGCTTGTTTGTGTGGGTGTATGTATGTCTGTGTATGTGTGTATGTATGTACTTACTCATTAGTGTATGTGTGTACGTGTGTGTGTGTGTGTGTTTGTGTTTGTGTATGTGTTACTAAGTATTATATATCATTCTGGAAGATGCTTTGGCGGATTTTGGTCAGTATTTTCCTCATAATTATCTATTTACAGCAATAATACTATTCTATTGTTAAAACCTTCATGACAATTTCAACGATAAATACAAAAAGTGGCACAAACGGGATTTTGCCTCATCGCTTAAAACGTGGCATAACTCTTGATTAACAAAAGCAATAAGTATGATTAAAATAGCAACATAAAGAGCATTTATTCGCTTTGATATGATATCAAATAGTTATACTTACGAACAATTTTTATATTAAAAAATATATATTTTCTGACTGTACCATTCTTTTTGATACACACTGTAATACTCCGCTAAGTGCAGTTGCTACATTTGATTTATGTTTGCTTGTAGCAGATATATATAATTTGTCAAAGGAATTTTTTGTTCAATTGTATGTATGTACAGGTCCAGGGTTTATATTGATTCTTTATATGTTTTGATTTATATTATTGTGAAATAAATGTACATTTCAATTTAGATGAAATAAACAAATTTACACCAACAGAAAAAGTGTATCAACTCGTTTTCTTTTCAGTGTTTTCTTTTAAATCCATCATGGATTTATTTTGAAATAAATCCATCATGGATTTATTTTGAAATAAATCCAAGAAAGATTTAAAATCAAAACTTTAATAGTTAAATCCATGATGGACTTATTTTAGAAATAAATCTAAGAAGATTTAAAAAGTAGTCGTGAAAGATTTAAATTATAAATCCAATAGACTTAAAATTTAAGTCCTACATGGACTTAAACATTTTAAGTCTTAGGATAGATTGATTTTAAGTCCTATGGTTTTGTCCCTTATCTGAGTCCACTTGGACTTAAACAAATAAATCCTTTGGACTTAAAAATAAGTCCTAGAAATTAAGAGAGTAACATTTGTCGAAAGCTTGCACTGTCTTGTTTATTGTACCTTGTTGTAGATAACCAAATCCCAGGCTGCGCAGAGTAATGAGACGAAGGCGGACCGCAGGGTGACCAAGATGATAGTGCTCATGGTGTTTTTCTTCCTGTTCGCCTGGCTGCCTTACGCCATATTCTCCCTCTACGTCTCGTTCGCCAAGGACGTCAAATTTGGCCCGGTTGCCGCCACCGTTCCAAGTTTCTTCGCCAAATTATGCGTCGTGTACAACCCCATCATATATTTCCTCATGAACGACCAGGTAACAATGGTACACATTTATTGTGTAAAGCATATTACTTTTCAATAATGTAGAAAGCTGTATGCTATACTCACTGGATACTCACTATGTTTGTGTAAAGAAAGCCTAATACCACTAATCAATGAAATTGTCAAGGATGTTTTTCTTCTAATTATTAATAATCAGAGAATGAAACAATCGTTTGTACACTTTAAAATCTACGTTGCTCTAGTCAACAATATAAACAAATATAGTCTCTGTTTTAAAGGGATGTAGTAACATTTTCAAAATCCACATACTTAGAATTACTTCGAACCTTGTCGTATTTGAACTACCAGTAAGCATGGAAAAGTTTTGATTTTTCAAATGTCCCTTTCGTTAAAAAGATATTTACGATTAAAGATGTGAAGTGTTAGGATTTGTAATTATCCCCTGAAAAGTTATAATTGTGTACAAAGTCGGTACAATGAGTAAGCGAATATCAGTTTGCATTTTCGCTCGTTACTCGGCCATATAACATCCATTTAACATGAAATTTGAAAATATTACTTAGGGGACAAACCCTGGACATATCAGATCACAGAAATACACACTTTAATCAACCATTAACTTTTTGCACAACAAAGTTACTAGATCCCTTTAAGGTGCACTTGAAAATAAATAAGAGGTCAAATTGTGACTATTATAGCAACAGGAGTAATTTAAATATGTATAACATCTATCCCTTGTAAGAATGATGTTTGCTCCCATGTACTCTACAGTGGCGGATCTACGGGGGGGGGGGGGGGGGGGGGGGGGGGGGGGGGGGGGGGGGATTTATGGGGTTTAACCCCCCCCCCCCTTGGGCTGCCAAGTAAAAATGTGAGTGCATAGAAAAACGCCATCATGTGTCCAAACCCACACAGTATCCGCATCGTCATTGGGTCAACCCCCCCCCCCCCCCCCCCCCCCCCCTTAGCAAAAAGCTAGATCCGCCCCTGCTCTAGCCCCACTCATGGGGAATCTATTTACAAAAAAACAATTTATTCGAACGTGAATGCTTCATTAGGTTTCGGGTCTCAATTTTGCTTCATTGTGCAGTTTCTTGAACGAAACATCATTAAAAGCCATGGACCATCGTTCTGTAATCCCCTTTCCCGTCATTAGTAAAGAGAATTAGAAACCATATGTTTGAAATGTTGATATATCTGACATCGTATATTCCTGTTGTACTTTACAGTTCAAGGACGCCCTGTTTGAGTTGATATTTCGCAAGAGGAATCCCTTCAACCGCGAAGACACGGTGAGCGTGCCAGAACCAACGCGGGAAAATTACCTGTCAGAGAACAACGTTTGCGTCGCCAGTACGACGACAGCGACGTCGAAACGCGTCGAATTGCCAATGGCGATTAGGTTGAGCTCGATAGCGACCGCGGTTCTTGACCTGACTCCATACACCCGTTAGTAGCCCACCGGTAGTCAGAGAAGAAACCGAGATGGAGGTGAAGAAATCGAAATATGCCTCGAATGCCTCGAATGCCTCGAATGCCTCGAATGCGTCGCCGATGTCGCCACGCCCTCCTTGCACGGTGCGTCGTTACAAAGCCCGCGCGTCTTCGAATTATCGTCCAAGTTCCGATGCTTGCGCTTGGCGGAGAGGACGGAGGATTCGGTCCCCTCGGTTCCGGCTGGTTTATGTTCACCGACGCCAAGTATGATGAGTATAATCTCCTCCCCGCGACCGGGTGGGAAAAGGAACAAGGTTATCCCGGTACCTCCCTTGGAATCATGAGGGCCACCCGAGGGCCATCGGCAGGAATTTGTGTGGGTGGGAGAGTGTGAGGGTGAGAGGAAAATTACTCAACACAATCATCTATTCTTGCCTATAGTGACTTCACCTAAAAGTACAATTTTAAGTAACATAACATATAAGATAATAACAGAAATAAGAGGAGTCATTGGTGAAGATTGGAGTGCAATTGAGCGATCCCTTGTATAATCCCGCCGATTCTGAAATTATTCATGAACGACCTGCCATTAGTTTTGTACATAACAATCCATTTTATATATTTTTTATTTGATTATTAAAAACATCTTTCTTTTGCTGGTGTTGATAATAAAAGGTCATATACTGAATGTGTGCATGTTGCAGGTCATACAAATATCTAACAATTAATAAAACAAGTTTTTTTTTGGTTAAAGGGAAAGTTCAGTTTGGGTATAGAGGGCGCTTCTAATAAAAAAAAAATGTGTGAGGTAATGGAAAAATAGAGTGTACAATTTGAAAAGCACACGATTTGAATGACAGAATCAACTTTATTTGATCAAAATCGGTTCAGAAACAGCTGAAATGTCCATAAGAATATCAGATTGGAATAAATGTGGGGGCCAACTTTAGTTCAATGATTTTAAAGAAATATTTTTAAATGCTACACATTTTTGCAAAAACTCCCAACATAGTTTAATTTTGTACATGTTTTTAATGATATCTCGATTGACTACCGGTAATTATTTTAACCAAACTTCACATTCACATTTTTAAATACAAAAATGCGAGAGGGTGTGGGTTAGGGTGTATCCCCCTCCGACGGTAGGGAGCTTTTGCAGTTTTCACTCGAAATAATGCAATCTGGTGCATACCTCGGAAAGAAATTTCAAATTTGATATCTAAAATTTAAGAAAGCCTCTCCCACATGATTAGACCGATATACACAAACGAACCTACACATACGCACACGCACACGCACACGCACACGCACACGCGCACGCACACGCACACACACACGCACACACGCACACACGCACGCACGCACGCACACACACACGCACACACGCACACACGCACACACACACACACACATTTTACGTTATATACGTACATTTTATACAAAACACACTCACACACTTGCACACACAAACCATATACAGCGTAGTTATCACAGAGTTTGCACAGAGTAATCACAATTTGTAGCCAAGAGTATTCTTGGTCATCTATTTCAAATGTTTCTCCTTCAAATATCTCAATAAAAACACAATTTTCATAGAATATCCCATTCCCATGAATAAATTTGCATAAATTATGGAAAATAGGCCTAATTTGCATAGATACAGAGTGTCTCTTTGGATTAATTTTCTTCTTTTGATCCAACAAATATAAAAACACAATTTGCATAGAATATCCAATTCTCATGAATAAATTTGCATAAATTATGGTAATAAGGCATAATTTGCATAGATACAGACAGGCAATTCATACTTACGTCTAGCACTGGCTCAGCACTGGATAAATCCACTGCTAGACGCAGATATGAATGGAATGTCTAGCATCAGTCTGTGCTCGCGCTCAGCCTGGCATAACTTTGATCCACTGTTGATCCACTGTTGATGCTAGACACCTCGAGCTCGTCTAGCACAAGGTTGCGCATGCGCATTACGGTATTGCGCGTTCAGAATTTGCAAGTCATCGTTACGTCACAATAGAAGTGTACTAGTGCGCATGCCCAGTCATGTCCTAGACAGCTTTTCGATCCACTGTTGTATTCATATGTCTTGCGCGTCAGTTATCCACTGTTGATGCCGAGTATGAATGGTCGGCTTTTTCGTCTAGCACTGGCTCGGCAGTGGATTTATCCAGTGCCGAGCCAGTGCTAGACGTAAGTATGAATTGCCTGAGAGTGTCTTTTTGGATGATTTTTTCTTCTTTTGATCCAAGGAATATGTGTGCCAAGTAAAACAATCGTACCCCAAAATGCAGTCACGGACCCCTGAACAAGCCTACTAAATTGGAGACAAATGCAAAGACATCTCAGTGGCTTCGGCTTGTTAAATTATGATATTATCTCTTTATCATTAGAACCTAGGATATGATGTAATCGCAATAATTATCGCTATTCCAACACAAAACAGGAAGTAATTATTCTGTACGGTACAAAATAATTACTTCCTGCATTGTGTTGGAAAAACGATATTAAATTATTGCGATTAATTCGATTGTAATGGGATTCGGGCTCGTTTGCTTAACTTTTCATATAGGCCTAATATGAATCACAATGAACAGTCAATCTCATATATTATTTGTGTTTTAATGAAGAAATTACGTTATGCTATTATTTATATTGCATTATTAAGATTAATTTAGTTAAACCAAGGAGGTATTAGAAAGGCTTTCTAATACTTCCGTGGTTAAACATTATTTTGTTCTTCTAATTCATGTGATGAAATAGCATTAGTTACCATGCGTACTTACAATTTGTTTGTTTGTTTGTTTTATTTCTGCATTTTTTTCAAAACAATACATAATCATAATCGTACAAATCATGTTTTTTACAATAGAATTACAAGGTAATAATTATACATAAAGAATATTACAAACATAATTATCAATTTCGAGTAAAACATAAAACACATAAATGCAGGAGACCGCCATCATGAGCTGTAAGCTTGAAATCGATGGCGGCCTCTTGGGGACAATCAGCGACACAAACTAATGCTTTTGTGTTGTATACAGTATGCATAACTTTGATCAGATGGGTGCAGTGCAAGTGCATGTGCGAGTGGGAGTGCATGAAAGTAGAATTCCGGTTATGATAAGTTTTGGATTTGACTGAAAATTAAAATGTATATTTTGCTTGTATAAACATAAGAGACGATGTTTAGTGAGTTACACAATTGATGTGATGAATTGATGTGATGAAATATTTCAAAAGCTCGTTGTAGCAAAGTTGACATAATTATTTATATGAAATTGATGCGTTTATTATAAAGTTATACACTTTGTTTTTATTGCTCAAGTACTTCGCAGAATGGTTACAAATGATTTTGCAATTATGTATCTAGATTGATAACAGTTTAACTGAATTATGTGAAAATCTTGTTTATATTATTGTCATCACGATGAGTGTTATGTATACGTGTTTATCATAATTATTTTTGCTACAATCTTTATGGGTGGAATTCACAAAGGAGGTTTGTAGGAGGTTTGTACAAACCATGGTTTGACCATGGTTTACTTCTATGGAATGCCATTTGTAAACTGATGGAGAAAGAATGTAAACTCCTTGTTAATGTTGATTTACAATTTACTTGTATACGAGCAGCATTCCATAGATGTAGACCATGGTAAAACCATGGTTTGTACAAACCTCCTTTGTGAATTCCACCCATGTGTTTAAAAGTTATCACTATCACAGCTTTATGTCAATGTAACTAAATAAATTGAATAAATTGTATTGAACATCAGTTTAGTTTGTTAACCTAAATGTGTTCTATATACTTTGTCAAATGAACGATTATCTTTATTAAAACCAACCACATGCACATCTGTGGCAGGATTATTTCCCCCTAAAGAGTGAACAACTAACAACAACAACATTTTGATCGAATAATATGTATTGATGGTACCGTATGCAAAAAAAAAATTTGAAGTTATTTGGAATTTACATTTTGTAACTGATTTTATATAGGCAAGCTGAAAACTGCACTTGAAAATAATTTCAGATATAGGAAGGTAATCGATGCAAACTAACTTTCATCATCACTGCTAACAGTCCAGTGATTTAGCTTTCCTTAATGTTCCCGATGTCTCGTTTGACATGGCGCTCATGGCCGCTTTCATTATGAGGAGTTCCGAAGTGGTTCGTTCTTGAGTCAGGCTGTCCATCATCTTGCGCAGACGACCGTTCGTAGTCTTGCAGTTAGCGCGGGCTTCCAGGCGCGCCACGGCGGAGTTTACACTTGCTGTTCCCGGAGCGGCCTGCATCAGCAACTGGCTCTTGGTTTTGACGATACGATGCTGGAGCTCTGCCTCGATGTCCTGTTTGATGTCGTGGTCGGAACGCGGGCTGACCGTATTTGACGACGTCGGAGCGTCGGGGACGGCGGTGCCATCGGGTGGTTGAGGGGTGTGACCGGTTGTGCTTCTACCTGGTAGTGAGGAGGATGCGAGAAGAGAACTCAGTGAACCGATGCAGATGGTCCCTCTACGCCTCATCCGCGGCACCTTGTCAAACTCGACAAAGCTCGGATACAGATCCGAGGCTGACGACGACATCGAGTCGGTTATCGAAATGCCCGAATCGATCGAACCAGAACCGCGTCTCCTGAAAACGGGCCTTTCTCGCGCTCTTAGGAGGGCAAGAGTCGTACCGGAGACCGAGTCATCAGAACTATTCGCTGCTTCGCTCGCGATCAGGCGTGTCGGTGGGCTGGATGGCTCCGCTGTTATGGCTGTGGTGACGTCAAAACTTGGTGTCGGTCCATTATCTAGCTCCGCGGAGTTCCTCATGCGTGGGGACTCGTCGTCCTGTAGACTTGATGTCTATAGCACATGAGAGAAAATGACAAATAGATCGTTACAAGACCTAATCTCGTATTGTTTCATTTATTTGTTCTGCCTCGCATATTACGAATGCTACAATAGTTAATAACTCTTTTTGTTCTCTTTAGGTGATCGAACTTTCCTGTTTATGGATTTGTTTGCCTGTAAAAAATACACGCTGTATAAGAAACTCTTTTTCGTGCGAGTCGAGCTCATTGCGTCATTAATTGATTTTTTATTAAGATAAATTAATTGGAAATAGTTGACTTCCTTTACAATTTAGTGTCAATAAAGGTTACATTTTTCAAAGTTAACGATTATCATAGTAAATTATTTTCTGAAATCGGAAACCACGAACATACATTAACTCTGAATGTGGATCTTTTAAACTGTACTACTAACGATGGTATAAACAAGCACAAATCAGATGATCGCAAGACCCATCAATTAAATGATCACTAATCACATTTTAAGTAATTAAGATGATATAGGTTATGAAGTGGTGATGATTACAATAATTATATTGAATTGTTTCATTTTCGCATTATGCATGCTCCATATTATTTTTCATTTTAATTGTATAATTAAATAAACAATTTAATCTGCAATTATTGTATACATATTGTGAGCTGATACATGTCTAATTCACTCTTGTGATATCCCTTATCTATTTCCATAATATACTTTTCAATATTTTAAACAGCGTGAACATCTTAATGATTTTGCAAAATGCTGACAATATGTTGTTATAGTATACTGTTTTATATAAACTTTGTAATCATTGAAATTCATACAATATAAGTATTCAACAACTTCAAAATTACACACTTTGAGGGTAGATTCATTTCAAATCGCTAGCTCATTACGTTCGCTCGCAAAACTGTAAAATAACAATAGCAATTGTCATTTTAAAGGAATCTAGTAACATTGTCAACATCGACAAATTTTACCTCAGACTCGAGTAGTTCTCACATGCAATTGTTGTTTTTGTTTTACCAATAGAAGCATGAAGCATATTTCGGTTTCCCGAATTTCTCTTTCGTTATAAATATATTCATGATTGAACTGCTTGAACTTGAACGTCTCCATTGGAGAGTTTAAACTGTACACAGTTAATGCAATGAGTTAATTAGCATATATCACTTTGCAGTTTCACTCATAACTCGGCCACATGTCATGTTCACACATCACTCAGTGGACATAATAATGATCGAGTCACAGAAAAACACCTTTTCCACCCTTTGATATTGTTTCCACTTTGCCCTTAAACAAATCAAATCAAATTTGTTATGTGCTTCCATGTGGTGTATAATAGCTACGGGGAGTGGGGCACATGTGGGCACATGTGGCCCCCTCTGGCCCAATAATCTGATAAATCAATAATAACATAAGGGGAAAATATGTGTACAAAATAAAGAACCCTAACCCTAACCCTAACCCTAACCCTAACCCTAACCCTAACTCGATGAAATTGCATTGTATTGAAATATCATACTAAAAGGTTTGAAAGGAAATTGTTGAAATGCAATACAATCTAAAAAATAAAAACAATAAAACAATAAATTATACCCATTTCTTTCGCCCTTGCTAGGGGTATGGAAGATAACATTAAGACAAATTTTGCGTTTAACTAAATATCATAGTTACAAATGTTATAATAATTATGCTTGAATGGATATCGTTTTCCAATTTTAATTTTAAACAACAAATGCTTAAATAGAGGGTAAAATTGTAAGTTCAGGGGAAATCGAAAGGTATATCAGTAAAGAATGATTGAACTTACCTCGGAGAGAATGATGTCTGAGCAGCTATCCGATGTGAGCGACGGTGACCTGCAGAGCAGAGGGCGTGGGATGCTGTGTTTGGACCGGATAGATATCGGCGGTGCAGGTGATGATGTGGGGGAGACCAGGCTCTCGCTACTCCCACCTCCGTTCACAGACAACTGGGCCACCGCCCTCGATCGCTCCCGCATCAGACTCTCCAGCTTCTCCCGGTTCGCCTGCAGGCTCGCCACCGAGGTACGACCAGGACCGATGTCGCCTGAGCTGTGCTTCCTGTCCAGCTTACAGCTGACAGATGGTGTCGGCGACGATGATGACAGACCCGTGAACGATGACCGACGTTCGTATATTTTCGACCGCGAGTGCACGGGCGAGTGCAGCCGAGGTGAGATAAGAGCGGCCCCCGTGTTTACCGGGAGGGAGAGACGACGGCGAAATAGCATTTGTGCATTAACGGGGTTCTTTCCCGATATGTCACTCTTCAATGATTCGGTTGACGACGACGTCGACATGGTTTCGCTGCTGAATACGGACGAGTCGGTTAATTCACTTCCGGTCCCTGTCATGTTTAGACCTGCGTCTGATTTAGACTTTGTCTTGTGAAGATTGGCTTGCAGTAGACCTGGTGATGCCTGCATCCGATTAGGAATCAGAGGATGTCGACAGGGTGACAAAGACATCCGCCGAGACCTTAGGGTCTTCGGAGGAAATGGGGTCATTGATAACTTCGGGGGAGATAGATTTCTTGGAGATTTCGGGGGAGCTGGTGTCCTACCAAAGCAATGTTCTTGTGCGTTTTCTTCTGGTTTTCCAACCTTTGACATCTGATTGAGAGCGCTCAGACTTGTGTCCGACAAGCGACGATTTCTCACAGACTGAGACACAACTCGCCATCGATATCTACTTCTTAGACCAGCATGCGTATCTTTGGACGCGTCATCAATTTTCTCTCCATCCAATTCAGTATCATCATGTCCACAATATTTATCGTCAGGTTCTCCTTTCTTGTCCAATGTTTCATCATCTCCTTCTCCTTCTCCATCCAGAGATTGCAGAGCCTTTTGAGCTTCTGGGCTGGCAAAGAACGAAAAGGAAAGCTGCGGTACTAGCACTGGTCGGGTAGGAGTCGGTTTGATGAGAACAGGGTCTTCTGGTGCGTCTAGATCTAGTTCCTTTACAATCTCCATGTTTGTCGAGAATCGGAGCACCTTGTGTTGTGTCTCTCTCATTGTAATTGCTTTGATGTGGGAAGTTTAATATACTCGATACGCGATGTGTCCGCAGAGTGCTTCGATTGCCAGGGGATGAGATGAGAGCGTTTTGGCGATCCACCAAGTTACTCTATTCACTGATGAATGAGGAATCTGGCGGTTACCGGAGCAGCGATCAGCATGCATGAGTGCACGCACTAAGTGGCACCGTGTTTTGGACTAGATAATAGAGGTCGTGGAACTTGGCAAGAAAACGGGGAGCGTTGGTAATGATGATGGCGGATAAGTACCGCTATTGTTGCACATGATCGATCTGTGATGACAGTCCCCCCTTAAAGGGTGACTAAATTACAAATGCATGTTGATCTGTAATAATGAATACATCACATATCTTTTGACTTTTTGATGTACATTTATGTCATATTTTTAATATTATTTTTTCTATTACTTTTATTCTACCTGCTAAGCTCCACCCCTAAAAAAACACCTCCAGAAGCAAATGACTTTTGTGACATCATCATGCCAGTCAACTATCAGTCAGCTAGATAAACATGAACAACAGACAGTGGTATGTCCTCACCCACTAAGTACCTTATTGCATTAGCATTGCATGTTTTCATTGAAACCCTTCTTTTCATGTAAGTGGGCATTGTATAAAAACATGCAATGCTATTGCGAACAGGTGGTCAGTTGATGGAAAGGGACATACCAATGTCTTTTGTTCATCTAGCTGACTGATGAGTGACTGGCATGATGATGCTTAGAAGTCATTTGCTTTTGGAGGTGTGTTTGTTTAGGGGTGGAGCTTAGCAGGTAGAACAAAATTAATAGAAAAAATAATATAAAATATATGACATAAATGTACATCAAAAAGTCAAAAGATATGTGATGTATACATTATTACAGATCAACAAAAGTCAACATGAATTTGTAATTTAGTCAACCTTTAATTGACACGTTTGACCAAGCATGTCAAGTGTGTAAGTCGGATCCGAATATCAATGCACCTCAGCTTATCCTCAGTGGATAAATCGAATCATATGAAACTAAGAAAATACCAACATTTATAAAGGTTCTGAAGGTGGTATAGTATGTATTTGTCAGTGTATTTCACACATTATTTTTATCATTATTGCTATGATCTTCCGGCTTTTAGCATTGTCATTCGTAAGTCAACATGGCGAGCATTCGTACGTTAACGCTTAGCCGATTTCCCGTTGTTTATAGTGAAGCCCATCATGGTTCTGAAATGGAAGATTGAAAGCGAAATGTTCCGTTCAATTAACTGCTTTGATGGGTGATACTAAAGTCTCAAACATATAAAACGGTGATCAAATACCTCAACTTCGTATTCCTTTTGATCGTATTATGTATATTAATAATATTATTATGGAACTTTACATGAGATCGCAACAAAATATGATATACGTATAGTGCATGTAAAGATGTAAACTGGACACAGAGAACGTCAAACATAAGTGTTAAAGGCAAGGACAATATTTCGAAAAAAAATATTCAGCCTTTTGCACCATTACTTACCACTTTGATCATTCTGTTTTCTGATATCATATTCCATAAATATAAATCTAGCTTAATTTCATATTCTTATGTTGGTTTTGGTTGTAGGATGTACGAGAAAATACGAAGAACAAGAAAGGCCAAGGCCTATATACCTCACGAGCTAAGTTACTTTAAAATGCTCGGGCATAGCATCCTACTATAGATTTTGCAAACACCCAGTTCCGGTATAGGCAAATGGTTAAATGTGTTTCAAGACAATCTTTTCACTTGATACAGATTAGCTTTACAAATGTATTGAACGTTTAGCTTTGTTTAATATTATTAGAGCCCTTTTGCGACCACACGACCATGGCCCTAACCAAAGGACACCCCGCTGTGTCGACTCGGCTTTATGCCAAGGATAAGCGTACTTGGGACAATAGTTTTTTTAAATTTCTCACGTTCTCGACAACGTGAATTTCTGTGACTTATATAACTATAATTATATCAAGTTATATAATGCGAAAAAAGTGAATGACCTTGTCGGAATTTCGTCTATATTCCTAAATATGACTCTTTTGTTTGTTATCATGTAGTGGATGTACTTCCTGTAACAGGCATTTAGGTAAAAGATAAACCTGCACCTACAAATTATCCTGTAAAATTATAATTATGTCCATTTAAATCAGAGTTTCACAAGCCTAGATTTTTTGTAATTTCAAAGTACAAAAATCTTCCATCTTTTACAAAATTGTGTACTATACTGAATAGCCAAGTTTAAAAAAAAAGTTATTGGAAACCCATAATATAGATAAATTAAATTACTCACATGCAATCTCCTTCTCTCCAGCTGCAATAAAAGCTCCCTCTAGTCTAATTACGCGTGATGAAATGAAAATGAGTAAAGTCGAGTCGATTTGCTAATTGTTTGCCAGCCACGATTTTCCTGCGAATGTTTTCATTTCAAAGCTGTTTTTTTTTTGTTCGTGACGCGTGGTAACCAAGCGAAATCATTTATTCTCGGCACATATCAATTATCATCGACTTTTTTGTCGGTTTTGTTGTTGTCTCCGGGTGTCATGTACTATTATCGACCTCCTCGGCGATAAAACCACGAGTGCGGTGCTATAATTCATCCAACCATTGTTTTACGTACGATGTGCCAAGTACGTCAGTAAATCATTATGTTTTGTTTCTTTTTTATTATTGGTAATATTGATTTTTCAATAAAACGCAGTATAAGCCTTCACCTCGGACAATGCTTTAGGTTGATCGTTCGTTTGTATTCTGATATAATTGATATGCTTGTGCACGCGAAACGGTTCCAAGCGATCGAGAGGGATGAATGTTCCTTATACCTGGCAAGAGGTTATTATTAGTTTTCTCAATTATTATAGATATTAAACATTATTTTTAGTTAGTAAACAAATCATTCCCGATTGTTCTTCTGATATAGTGCACAGGCGAACAAGGCGGGGAGAGGGGGAGGGGGGATCCCGATAGTTTTAAAAACAAAAATTGTGGGGCAAAAGCGTCTACCTTAAAAAGAAAATTACTTTTCTTTGCTTGTCAAAATAATGAAAACTGCAAACCAAATTGCTTCGGCAACTCTCACCCCGTCGCATTTCGTATACGCGTGCGGTTTTATTCATGTATTCAGCATACAATTACAAACGACTAAGTAAAACCCCTGTTATCATTCAAAAAGAGCCGTTACAACTCAAGAGGGCGCTATTTATAAAAAAAATCATTGGTTTTAGCCTTTTTTCATACACAATTGTGCATTTAATGTTTGTTAAAAAATTGATTCAATAGAGATATCATCAACGACTTTTTAAAAACCTATTCTGATTTTTTCAAAGCAGTCTTCGAGCATTTTTTGAAATTTTTCTAAAAAGTCGAAATATCGCCCGGTGATTGCCGTTGAAAAACATTTTGAATAAAAATATATTTATGGATATTTCGGCCGTTTCTGAACCGATTTTGATCAAATAAAGTTTATTCTGTCATTAAAATTGTATGTTCTTTCGAATTTGACAGTCAGTTTTTCCTTATCTCACAAACAAATATCGGGGGGCACTTCGGGAAATACCAATACTCAACACTACCTTTAACTTTATAATGATCATGAATATAGGTAGTCAAAATAGTTAGTATCCAGTAAGACGCTACGTCACTTTGTTTTCACTTCTATGATAATCATATTGAAATCCAATTTATTTATTTATATTTTGTTGTCTTTGATAATTAATATTCCCCAAACTAGCAATACGTATTATCTGAAGAAAAAAAATGACATTGATCAGATAGTAGAGAGGGTTTCAACTACAATTCAGGCAAATCCTATACTCCGGGACATCCCTGCTGTTCAGATTTGGATTCAACGTAATACAGTCAAACCCGGCTTATAGAAGCCACCTGTCTACAATGGTCGATCGTAATTTTATAACTAAAGGTGAAAGTAGCAAGGTATGAAAGAACCACTCGAGTTGCCAATGAGTTAGAAATTATTAGAATAAAAGAAATATATATAACCAGGTATAGGTCTACCTTGTTATTACAGACAATAGCATGAGACAGATTAGTCTGTCTGGGTCAGATTAATCTGTCTGGGTCAGATTAATCTGTCTGGGTCAGATTAATCTGTCTGGGTCAGACATGAATAACAGCGATTTCGATGATGCATATCTCTTTGTCTTGATCTATAGCAGACCAAGTTCTGGAGATAGAAATAAAAACGTAGTCCACTATATCATTTTTCTCAAGAAGATAATTATCTAACACGTGTTTCTCTGATTGTAAATGCCAAGGTTATTGTCCTGCGCACACAATTTATGACATTTGATGGAAATAAATCTTAACGAGAAATCAACATCACGTAAATATCAATGTCATGCTGTTTGTATAAGCAGTGGCGTAGGTCCGGGGCGCACAGGGGGTGGGGGGATGGGAGGGGGGGGGGGGGGGGGCTCGTGCCCCCAGTGATAAGTTCCAAAACAATAGAGAACATAAGGGGGAAAGGCTGGCTAAAAATAATGGATTTCATAAGGTGTGCCCTAACCCCCATCCTCGCCCCCCCCCCCCCCCAAAAAAAAAAAAAGAAGAAGAATAAATAAGCACAACTATATAACAATATAACAATAATTAAGTAGGCCTATATATAGTTTGGCGAATCCCCCAAACCCTCCTCACGTTTGTTTGAGACGAAGAATTAAAATCGATCAAACATTATAATTATTGCATAATGCTGATGAAATCGACATCATTCTCATCATTATGCCGTTCCACATCCACTACACCCCTGCTGCCCCCCCCCCCCCCCCCCCCAATAAATAACCTAGCTACGCCTTTGAGTAAGGCTAAGTGTCATGAAGAGAAGCAGTATAATGACAGGGTTCAAAGAAAATTATGTTTCCGCGCCGTAAATAAAGAAATCTGTTCCACAGACTCTGATTTACGACTGTGTATATAATTTCGTATTTCTATAACATATCAATTTCAAGAAAGTTCCCGAAAAATGGCCGTGATTTGATGCTGAATGTTGAGCACCTTGTATTCGAGTGGTTTGAACAGTTTATTTAGTGCATTCACAAAATGAATGTCTCGTACGTGTGGTTGAAAGTTTAATTTAAATTTCTAAAAGATTTAAATTACTTACTGCGCGGCGTATGACAACTTACGGAATGATCTTTAAAAATGTATTATTTGTTATTGCGTTCACTTTATATTTAACAATTATTAATGGTGGTGTGCTTTACTTCTTTATCCTATATAATTACGTATTGTGTTTAGTTTAAAGCTGGGCTCTTTATAGATCCACCTTGTTATGGGGGGGGGGGGGGGGGGTCCTTTAATATTATGACGTCATACTATCCACCCCATCCTGATTTTATGTAGAGAACGGGTGAGACAGAAAAAAAAATCGTCAAAGAACCCTCGAAACATTGGTTGATTTTTCGGACTAGGTTCTTTAATTTACAGTAGTATCATAATATACACAGCCCCTCCCCTTTAATTAAGGATTTTAAAAATTATAAAATACAAATTCTTTTGTTTGTGTAAGAATGGCATATAACCCGGGGGGGGGGGGGGGGGTGGGGGGGGGGGGGGCGGGCACTCCAAGTATTTTTTGACGGGGGTGTGCCTCACGGAACTCTGAAATGGGGGTCTTATGAGCGGACTACAAGCACAAAATATAGGGTCTTTGGAGCTACAAAAACCCTGAAACGGGAGTTAATGAGCAGACTAAAACTACAAAATACATGGACTTGGAGCTACCGAAGACCTACGGCCTACGTGGTCCAATGAGCTGACTAGAAGAAGAATAATGGACTTGGCACTACTCAACTACCTAGCCAAGTCATTCCGGGGGTCTATATGGAGCGGCAATTGGTGAAAATCGGGTATCTTGAGAGCGGCAATCGGGTGTGAAAACGGGGGTCTTGTATTAAGCGGCACAATTGGGCACATACCCGTCTTACATTATACATGAGTGCCCCCCCCCCCCCCCCCCCCCACCCCCGGGATATTGTATACTTCCCAAAATATGCGGACAAATCGACTGGTTCCACTCTAGTTGAATAGGGAATATTGTACGACAGAAAATTATACCAAGACCAGGGATTTTTCGTTTTCGTTCGATAGCCCGACTTTGGCGACACGATATTGGGTTTGAACTTGACAACTTGTGTCCAATTAAATCGAAAGTGAAACAAGATGTTTGATTCCCATGAAGTACGACGTTTCGTGTTTTGTCTTTCTTCTTTATATGGGTCCGTGCAGGGGCACGTATGGCACGTGCAGCCCAGGACATGTTCCACATTTTCTTTCTCTTTTTTCTCTCTTTAGTTTAAAATACAAAAGACCGATCGGTTCAATCTACCTCAGCATTTTCACTGTTCTATAATCTATAATCTATAGGCCTTATAGAGTAGGTCATTATCGCTCCTATTCTTAGATTCTGATTGCTTCATAGTGTATATAAATGCACCTGAAAAGGTTTGGGATTAAGAAGAAAAAACATCGATACAAAATCTGCATGAGTTTGGGGTGGGATTGTTTCCTTTCAAACATATTCGCGCTAATCTAAATAATCCATCATCCTCAAGTGAACCGATGAGCATGAAGAATAGGAGTGGGTGATAAGAATAAGCCTCGGACCACTTGAGATTAACAGTGACCAACTGGTGACCAACGCATTGGCGATCGAGGCGGAGCGGCCTTCTCAACGTGCAACATGGGCCGGTTACGACTGCATTATTTTCCATCGCTAAAAAGGGGAACTTGGGGAAGGGTGGGGGGGGGGGGGGGGGGGGTGGGGGCGTGGACCACTAAGGGCCCCAATAACATGACAAAACAATAGAAAGCAACATGGGGGATAAGGGTAAACCTTCTCAATATACATATACATATAATTTAATTCGGGAAACTGACCAGAATTGTGCTCATTTGTATTTATGTATTAGACGTACACTAGTGTGCCCAGTCAACCAATTAGCAATATCCAAGCAGTTTTGGCGTTTGCCAAAAAATTGTGCATTGCCTGTTCTGAGCAATATCGTTGTCAAGTTGTTTTGTCATGTCATGGCAATACACGATTTCCCATGCTATGCTAGTGTTTCGGGCCGGGGACATTAATTTGATATGTTTGTGTGAAATCGACTTATTTGCAAATTAGTGGTGGGGAAGGGGAATAATTAAGGGGCAGGGACGGCCTATATTATGTCGATTGGTACAGAGCTGTTTATAGACATACCGATCTGTAATGAATCGAATATGGGGGCCATCTATTGTACAGTCATGTATCAAATTGGCGCGGAGGGTTTTCAACTGTTGGCTCAAAAGTAACTACCGTTTTCACTTTGAATAATAATCTCGCTGTCATACAGGTCAGCGCCACGGAGGTATAGAAAGCTTTCTATCAGAATTCATGCTGCCATCAACTGGTCTGCATGTAGCTGTATTTCAATGTCAGTGATCTTGATCGAGGAAGGGATCGACGGAGTCGGCTTATACTGCTTTGACTATTAATGTTGGTACATGTTTGTTTCTGCATTGGAATTTACTTTATACAATTTTAACAAGTCACAAATTGTTAGATTTCCTTAGAGATCGAGCCTGTTCAAAGGGCAGAATTTAGACCAAAATCAGTCTTTGTTTTTATAGACAAGACGTATAGTAGACGTATAGACGTAGTTGTTGGGAACAATGATTGTTCCCAACAACTACGTCTACGTCTACTACGTCTTTGTATGTCTCTGGATGGGAGAAGTGGCAAGAAGTTGCGATTTATTAATAGAAGCCCCTTTCTGACTAGGTAAGGTAGACAGAATTATACATTCAGATTCCGTCCAAAAGTTATGGCAACCCAGGCGCATAGTGAGTGTCGCACGTCACAAATTGGTGCATTGTGGGATAGAACAAGCTCGCTCGCGAATTTGTGTCATTATAATTTCAAAGCCAATTATAAGAACCCACAATCATACTTTTTTCATACAAAATTGTGTTTATTGACCTAGAATATCTGTCTTACAATCATTAGAAGCTTGAACTCGAGAGAAGTCCACTTTAAGTTTATAGAGTCAGTTATTTTGAGTATTTACAAGGATAGTACAGTTCTGGTAAAACTGAATGTACAAAAATATCAATACGAACTTAGTTAAAATTAACTGATGATTGAATGGTAAAAAAACATAAATGGGTAAGTAACAGTGCCGTTTTCATTTTTTTTTAAAGCAGCCGTTAATAGGAGAGGGCTCCCCTCCATACACCTGGACAGTTTGAACCTTTTTTTGTTATAATCAAATAAATTGAATCTAATGTTTGGTTTAAAAAATCATCAACAACTATTTGAAAGCCACTTTGGTATATTTTCAAAACTGTGTAGGAAACTTGTTTTTGATGTCTCTATTGAATAATTATTTCACCAAACACCAGATTCAAATTTTAATATTAAATAATGGTTAAACTTTCAGGTTCTGGAGGGCGCCCTCTGGTGTTTATGGCTGCTTTTTTGTGCTGAAAACAGCCTTCTCACTTAGACGTTTATATACATTTTTCTACTATTCAAGCATCATTGAATTAACTAGTAGTTTTAAAGGGGTAGTACAGTTTTGGTAAGGCTGAGCTTTAGTAACTAAAACCTGCACAATAACACTACAAACTAAACTCCACCATGCTCGAAAGGTATAGAAAATTACAAACGACTAAATAAAAAGCCTGTTATCATTAAAAAAGAGCCATTAAAACACAAGAGGACGCTTTCTAAAGAAGCATTGGTTTCAACCATTATTCATACAAAATAATGCATGTGATGTTTTGTTGAAATAGTGATTAGATAGAGAGATAATCAACAACTATTTTAAAAGCTCTTTTGAGAATTTTTGAAAAAGTGTAAGCATTTAACAATTTTTTTTTTAAATCATCGAATATATTATCTGGGCCCCAGATTTATTACGATCAGATATATTTATTGATATTTCAGCCGTTTCTGAATCGATTTTGATCAAATAAATTTTTGATTCTGCCATTAAAATTGTATGCTCTTTCAAATTTCACACTCAGTTTTTCATTATCTTACAAACAAATTATTTCGTGCAGCCCTCTTTACCAAAACTGAACTACCCCTTAAGTTTTAGGCTAAAATTCAGTTTGACCAGACCTGTACCATCCTTTTACATACACAAATATCTATATATCACATATAATCATACACACATAATAAAGACAAACATTTAAGGACAATGAAACCCAAGCAAAATGTTGCTTTCATAGACTTGAAGAGATAAGGAGGAATAATCTCTGAAGGTCAGAGCCTAATCGGGCAAGAAACAAGAAAACTATGGCTCCTTGAAGATGTCCATTTATTCCTATGGGGAGCTCAAATTGGCAACGCACTCTGATAAGTATGTGGACTACTCCCACTGACCTCTGGTCAGTGACTACTCCCCATAGTACACAAGTGTTCCCATTTTTACAGATTTCTTCATAGTCGCACTTTTCCATTTCCCCAACTCATGATATGTCGGGTATAAATGCATTATACAAAACATATGTTGAACTCAAACGAAGGGTAAACATAAATTTTGAGAAAATTGAACAAAATGTATGGGCAGTAGTCCACAACTTTGCCAGAGTGCGTTGCCAATTTGAGTCACTCGTAGAAATAAATGGCTCTTTTCAAAGAGCCATAGTTTTCTTATTTCTTGACCGATTGTGCTCAAATTTTTAGGGACTTTTCATCCTATCTAGTGTCTTATAGTGCATACAACAATTTGTCTGGATTTCATTGTCCTTTAACACAAAGAAACTCACATTATATACTAAACCTTTAGTTGGATGGGCAAGTATATACATATCAATTAAATAATGTTTGCTAGAAAAATGGGCTTTAAAATTTAAATACTGAAAAGCAAAGTGGTTAGTTTCAGCCAAGGTACAAGGGAAAATAAAAAATAGAAATATAATAAAAATATGTTTCTTCAGAGTTACATGATCATACAAAATCATAGATATGTTCTTGGATTGTAATTCTTGGCGAAACCCATGTATCACCCGGACATTAGATACAGTGGGATGTCGTCGAAAAGAGCTCCGATATAACAAGGATATTTTGTATGATAAAAGCTCTTTATATACATGTATTTCTTGTGTTTTACTCCGATTTAACTACATACCTGCTACAAGGTAATTGTCATAGTCCCAAACATGTCGCTAAAAATGTGGTTTCAGTTTATACAAACCCATAAAACTACTTATTTCATAATTTCTGACCCACATTCATCAGTTTGCAATTTGTTTTCTGACAACATTTCCAAGTACCTTTAAAATTATTTTCCATGATAAAAAGGTCATCATTCACTTCATCACCTTCACAAGACATTAGATTCAAAGTCAAATGGAGTCTTTATTCAAATATATGTACACAACAATTTATTGATCACTGTCATTGAGAAAACATGTAGCCAGGACTGGGAATCAATTATTTACAAGCTGACACGGGCATCCAGCCCCTTACAGAATTAAAGCAAATAGAACTAAGGCAGGGCTTGTCCCCAGCGGGTGCCCGAGCGCTGAATGGCCACCAGAATTTGTACTAGTACTCTAAATAAATCAGTGGTAAAGTTTGACATGATCAGATGCATAAGGATAAATGTGATGTATTACAAACGCAAGAATTGAAAAGAAACACTTATTGGAGAGGTGAAGGACAGTACAGTACATCTGAGAAAAGTAACGATACATGACATATTTTACATGCATGTTCATTCACGGGCAACCAGTGTACTCTAAATAAATGTGCAAGTTTGACATGATCAGGTTAGTTAAAGTTAAAGTCTTTCCCGTACCAATGTTGGCACATAAGGCGGCGCCTATCTCCGTTTCAATAGCCCTAGGCCACACGTCTACTAAATGTAGCGAAAGTTACAGAAGGGGGCTAGTCCTCTGGTAACTCGTGTGATTAACTTTCCCTTCTCCATTCTATAAATGCCGAGTGTCTGGCTAGAAGGCAGAAGGTACCATTTTAAAAGTCTTTGGTATGACCCGGTCTGGGTTCGAACCCGGGACCTCCCGTGCATGAGGCGGACACTCTAACCGCTAAGCCACCATGCTCGGTTGACATGATCAGGTGCATAAGGATAAATGTGATGTATTACAAACACAAGAATGGAAAAGAAACACTTATTGGAGAGGTGAAGTACAGTACATCTGAGAAAAGTGACAATACATTTGTGTGTTCATTGACAGGCAACCAGTGTACTCGAAAATAAAAGTGCAAGTCTGACATGATAAGGAGCACAAGGATAAATGTAAAATAAAAGTATTGAAACCAAAAATTCCAACAAGATCGACATAACTTACCAAAATACATCTGCCTCAAAGCAAAATTAGTTTCAGCATTTAATCACTAAATGAATAATACATGATGTGGCAAAACTAGTTCCCTTTGAACTTGGGGTAACAAAAACACACATTAACCTCCCATCTAATTCAAATAAAATCACATACATGTGATGGTACAGTACGTAGAAAAGAAAGAGAACGAAATAAAACATGATCATGATTAATTTACAATGGATAGAATCCGTTTTCAAGATATTTGTAATGTTATGTGAGAAATGGCCTGCTTTCCCCATTCTAATGCAGCAAATTGATGTACTCTGATTACTCTCTTTGCTGAAAGATGTATCAATTCTCTTCTAGAAAGGTAATTTTAATTTTAATCTGGTTAATGAACACTGAACTTTCCCACCTTTTTAATGGGTTAAGAAACTGACAATGTGTGAGTTTGGTCAACAGTTAATACTTCCTCGATCGAGGAAATTTCTGGCAGAACATTACCTTTGTATCTTGCACCTAAACATCATAAACCTCATAGTCATTTAGCACCTGACAAAGATTCTGCTAGAATTGAAAGCTTAAAGGGACTTAATAACATTGTCCAAATCCTCAAAATCCAATTGAAATTCTAGCGGTTCCCTCATACCTTGTTGTATTCGTATTAACAATAAGAGCATGGGACAGGTTTCGGTTTTTTCAAATTTCCCTTTCGTTAAAAAGATATTTACGATTGACGTGTTCAGATGTTAAATCATCCACTGGACTGCGAAATCCGTGTACAAAGTGAGTGCAATGAGTTAGTGAATATCACTTTGCATTTGTGCTCAATACTCTTGCCATATAATGCCATTTAACTTGATATTTTTACACAACACCCAGTGGACATATCAGATAACAACAATATACATTGTATCAACCACTCATCACTTTTTGCACATGTCAACAAAGTTACTAGATCCCTTTAAGAAAACGGACTCATTCTATTACACAGAAGATTTTTCAGTGGATAAGTAATATCCAGAAGAATTAAACATCTGAAAATGGATCAAGAAAGTAAGATACTTTCAGCTGGGTCATTGGCTTACTAGAAGTTGTCCCAGTCTCTTGCAGAATATGTGAATGGTTTATTTGCACACAAAAAACCCAAATAAAGACATTTTTACTGATTTGAGATAACTGCAATTTAATCTGCTGAAAAACAAAGAAAATAATAAGAAAATATGCGATAGTTTACAACATATCTTCAAAACGAAGTCTTTATACCAAACCAGTAAGGTATTATTTAAAAGATAATATTTTGCATCATATGATGGAAGCTTTATCTAACAAACGACAACAATGGGTCTTAATCATTTTTTTGCACATGAATTCTTCATCTTTTTCTGGTTACTGTTGGAACAGAAAAGAATACAAGAACAAAACATTACCGATTGATCAGAAAGAAACTCCCGTAATAGTCCACACTATGAATCACTAACAACACATCTGTGCATGCCGATCTGTCCTAAACAGCCTTGAAGGGGACCACCAGGCAAAGAACAACAAATAATTATATGTTTTGGTACCGTTTTGTGATGTCAAATAGATACCCAACATTTTGCAAAGGGTCCTGTAATTCATAAACAATGCAATTAATTACCACCACTTACAGAACCATTTGCGAGTGCGCCAATTCTATTCATGCGTACGTTTGGAGAGAATAGAATCCCGGACAATGCATTCGCTCTGGACAAAGGTAGTCTTCATGCATGAATGCATGCTTTAGAATGGTGATGCGTTTTCCAATTATTATTTTTTCTTTCGGGAAAAATATTTTCTGAACTTGTTGATGGAATGGACTACTAAAGATGTTACCTTTCATTTATAAGAATATTATTTTTGGGTGGTGGTACCCTTTAAAAAGACAGCTCGCTCTCCTCATTGGAGAGTTTCCAGATGGAGCCAGTTGTTATATCACCAGCTTCGTCCCTTGCTTACTACAAGTTGTCCCAGTCTCTTGCGGAATATTGTTTTGATTTATGGTTACTGGTTACCCCAGGCTGCCCAGCTAGACCAGCTGTCGGGAATGTTGTTCATCTGTCAGGAAAAGAACGAAAAAAAGAATCGGAACAAACGATTAGGTACTGATTGATCAGAAAGGAACGCTGTAATAGTACTAAAGTGTTAATAAGTGATGACACCTGGGGGCAGGGGCCCAATTACGGACCAGCGACATTTACCATGATAATTAGCATCATTGGCTCTAAATCATCGATGTGAATATATGCTAGAATAACATACAAATCAACAGAACGTAGCAGAGCATTCATACCGCCCTTACTCATTCAACTGTAAAGGATTACACAAGCATATCTAGAGATCAGTGGAACTAGGGCTGGTCCTGGGTCATGATCATGCTCTCGGCCACAGGCTACTTTGTTATTGCATAGTAAAGGTTCAAAACATTTTCCCTTTGGTTTGAGCCATATAAATCTGGTTTAGGGCCACTAAAACTTTATCAGGACTTGGTTCAACATGAAATTAAAACATGATTTCTAGTCCTCGTTTTTACTAAACAAAATGGGTCTTCAATCCCAGTTTACCAGCCAAGTAAAAGTGAAGAGCTTGCTTATGGGTTGGAGCTTACAGATTGCTTTCTTTGCAACCACCTGGACTCTTTGGTACTCTATACAAGCAGCATACAAACAAGGAACAAGAATTACATTGATGTTCCTAACATCAGATTCTAGCAAAATGTTTTTACAAACATGTTCATTGCACTTGTTATGTCAAAATTAAAGATAATAATAGTTTGGGATTCGTTGAAAAAGCCAAATGATCGCGTTTACACTTTGCACACTGGAGTTATTTCTGTATGGGTATAGAGTGTATTACGAGAGCAAGTTGAATATGTCTGATAGGTGTATCTTGTGGACCAAGTCCTAGATATTTGAGAATGGGGTCTATGGAAAATTAGTGTTTTACCAGGGATATATGTTAAAGGGGAATTCCACCCCAGAAATGTGATGTTTGCTATAAAATGAAGTGAATATGAAGAATCATGATCGAAAATCTGAGCCAAAACGGTAGAGCAATAAAAAAAGTTATGACAGGATGAACTTTGCTCCGATTTTTAGTATCGTTCGCAATTGCTATCGATCGTGACGTCACTTGCGAGCTGCAGCCATTTTGACTTCTACATGCAAATTTTAAAAAATTTAAATTTTCTTAATAACAAAGCAAATTTATGAACTTACAAATTCCAAAGAGGTTGGCCCATCGATATTCTTCTATGAGTTCGTGAAAACAAGAAGAGAAAATTTAATTTTTAGTAACGAAAATGAGAAATAAGTGTATTTTCATGTACTAAAGCCATGGCGAGTTGCTCGTCAATGATGTTGCATATGGCGGCAATTTTGAAACGATCGCTCATTACTACATGACGTTCAAATAGGTATAACTCCTGTGTTTCTTGTCCGATTTTGATAACATTTTCACCAATTATGCCTCTTATTCTGCTTTTTCAAATAACGAATGGTTTTATCAGGCCCGGAATACCCCTTTAATGTTGGCCAGCTCGTCAGGCCCACTAAAATTTCTTAATATAATAATTGCCGAATTTTATCTTTTTTTACTGGACAACAACATAAATTTTTTATTTTGTTTTATCCTTTGTTTTGGGCCACATCATTCTGGTTTGGGGCCACTAAAACTTGATCAGGACTTGGTTCAACATGAAAGTAAAACATGATATCTAGTCCTGGTTTAACTAAACAAAATGGTCTTCAATCCCAGTTTGCCAGCCAACTAAAATCGAAGAGCCTGAAAACTGAGCCAAGCTACTTGATTTGAATTGGAAATTATTAGAATTTGCCCGAGATTCAACATGGAGAGGGTCTGAATTCAGGTTTTTGGCCCCATTGACATATTCCCTAACAAAGAGTTACTGCTCACAACTCCTGCAGCCTCAGCTGCTGGCTGAGCTGCTGACAGTTGTAGCCGTAGTTGTAGTTGCTCTGAGGCCCCACCTCCCCTAACATCTTTGGAAGGTCTAAAAAAAGCCCAGTCCATTTAGGGTTAAAATAAAAACCTAATTGTCTTCAATGGGCTATATTGCTCACCCCTCCTGCTGCCTGAGCTGCCGGCTGGGCTGCTGGCTGTGCGACTGGTTGAACTGCTGGCTGAGCTGCTGGCTGCGGATAGTTGTAGCTACTGTAGTTGCCGTTGGCTTGCTGTGGGGCACTTTGCGCTGCCTTGCTGGGAGCGACGTCGGGCTTGGGCTTCTTCTTCTCTGGAGCCTTGGTCTCACTGGTGGCTGATGAGGTCGAGGAGGCGTCACCACTGAAAGCACAAGGTGAGAGGAAATAAAAGGAGAATTAAGATTTTACATGGTGAAATCAAATAAAAAGTGAATTAGCAGGTAACAAACAAACAAATTCACTGAACGATTCAAAGCTGGGTGATTTTGACTAACATGTCTATGTTTGACCAGCCTTGTAAATCCGTTTGATTTCAGTTTTTAAATGTGTCACAGATATCTGAAGATGCATATCATTATGTGATTTGCAGCCACGTTCTTTCCCCGGTCAGATTATTGTAACGGGCTGCTTACAGAAGTCTCTCAGATACATATTAGAAGACTTCAAAGTTTGCAAAACTGGGTTGCTTGTTTTTTTTTGTTAGACCGCCATCATGATGCCACGCCTCTTCTAACATCCCTTCATTGGTTGCCAATCAAACAGAGGACTGTTTTTAAGATTCATTTAGTTGTATACAAATTATTTCATGATGAGGCAGAGTATTAAATGAGTGTCTTGAGTTGTATCGACTGCTGCGTACAAATCTTTGCTCCCCAATGCAGACCCATTTCGGCTAACTTTTCCTGTGACTCGTAGTAAGGCAGGAGATTGTACATTCACTTTTACGGCAGCTAAGGAGTGGAATGAACTTGACTCCATCCCATATCAAATCTGCTCCATCAGTGGATGTTTAAAAAAAAGCTCCTTAAAACATACCTATTTCCTAATTAATTTGTTATTGTTTTGAAGTATGTTTTATGATTTATTGTTATATTGCACATTATTATAAACCCTGTGATATAGTTCACTATGAAAAGCGTACCTAAATGCCTAATAATAATAATAATAATAATAATAATAATAATAATTATTGAGAGGCACAATATTCATTTAAGAGTAAATCACAAAATGCTTCAAACCGTGCTTACCTTGCATCTGCTGAGCGCTTCTTTCCCGATGTTTGATTTTTGACAAGCTTTTGATGTTCATCTATTGCATCATGTGTCCTGAAAATCAACAGATAGTGACAGAGAGATGCAATTCAGGGAAACTGAACAAATACAATTGTAATCAGTAGAGGTCTCTTGAGGTATAATCCACGTCCACTACTGGTCAAGCGACCGTCGTGTCATGGTTGGACATACGATTAATACAACTTTATACCAAAGTTCTCTCATCACTGGAGAGTTAAATACAACATGTCATGGCTGAAGGGTGGAACTACTTTACAAATTCATACATATAATTTAATCAAGAGTATCTTTTGCAAAGAAATTGTGCTTTCCTTCCAAATGGACACTGATGTGTTTTTGTTATAGCATTTAGTGCTTCTTTTACAAATACCATTACAAATACATAGGGGTATCCTACACACACACACTGACAATAAATATGTGAAGTTAACCCTTCTCATAACTTGTGCTGAAGGTTTCGTGCTAAATTCTTTAATGAGAGGTTCAATCCTCCAAATATCATGCCATGAAAAGAAATGGGTTTACACAGATAATAATAATAAACTGCATTTATCAAACTTAATACCTTCCACCTACCTGTGTATGTACATAATTCTATGTTAAGTATAGTTAGCTGTAATTTGTTCGCCTGAAGAAGAATCTGCCAGATTCGATAGTTTGCGGCTTCATTGATTTACATTTTATTACACTTGGCTTTATAGTGGACAAGCAGTTTTCAGCAGTTTTTTACATTTATTTAATACAGGATTTCTTAGCACTGTAGAATTATCATTACCCTTGGTCATCAGGTACAGTTTGAAACCCGCACAATAATCTTGTGCACCAACTCCACTCACTGGGAAGCAATCTGACAGGAGCTGCTAAGAGCGAGTACTAATTTCTCCTCCTGTGTAGAGAGCAGCAATGAGATTTAATATCTTACTGAAGGACAAATGACTGGGCATCTTGCCCACAACGATGACATAAAACTACTTACGCAGAAGGGTTGGAGCCAAAGTCCTGTAGGAACTGGATCTTCCTCTGTGCGAACGTGAGCTTGGTCTGGTGATTGATGTTGCTTGCGATGGCGTCGTCGAAGATCTCCACCATCTTGTCTTCCCTGAAGGGTGTGTGCTGGTACTCGATGTCCAACATCTGGGTGTAGATCTGCTCCTTTAGGATGGGGCTCACCTTCAAGGAAAACAATTCAACAGTGAAAGTAACATGAGGGATCAGATTTATAAGAGGTTGCTGGTGATAATATTGTTATGATCTAAACATCTTGTTTTTTTCTTCTGAAGAGCGTGTGCTGGTACTTGGTATCTAACATGTGGGCTGCCACAACTCAGATAACTGTTGAGAGTCAGTTTTCATCAACAGCCTTTAATTAACTGATTTGCTATTATTGCAAATACACATGAATATTTCTACTTGAATGAGACTTCAAAGTGCCGTATACAAAATATCAATTGAGTTGTAGCCAACCAAACTCATAGGGTCTCTCACGCCATCCAGCAAAACATGTCATTAAGAAGTAGCTAAGTTTGATGTAGATTATCATTCATCCAGTCAAAGTTAATAATATCTTGTTATGAATCAACCCCCTAACTATATTTGTAAGGCGACATTTTGCCGGTGCACTTCCGGCTTCTTCTGGCTACTCTCCAAAGTGTACAGCAGTCTTGTATAGGGAAGAAGTCTTTTATAAGTAAGAAGTAGCAATATACAATCTTGCCAAGCTACAAAATAATGACAACATCATATAATGTTTTTACCTGCTTCTGCTGCAGTACTTTCTGGAGTACTTCCAAAGCCTTGTCGTGATCCCCGACAATCTTCTGGTAAAACCTCGAGAGCTTTGAGGCGAAGAAGGACTGTCCCGTGGCCGTCTTGGCGTCATCGATGCAGCCGTTGTAGAGGCGGATGACCTCCTCATGGTTGCCCTGTCTCCTCTCAAAGTTGATGCGCTCCAGACGGATCATGACCGAGTCCTGTTGCCTCTCCTGAAGCTTCTCAAGAATCTGCTTTGCCGTGTCAGCATTGCCTGGATAGTTGGAGGAAGAAACACATGATGAATACATAACAAATCTACAAGTATTCTACCAGCTCCCTCAGCATTTTTAATTTTTGTTGTATTCATGATGGCTCATGACCGAGTCCTGCTGCCTCTGCTCTATGCCTAGTATTCTATTATGCTCCCTTAGCTGCATTTTCATCATTTTGAGAGCTCCCTCGGCCATTTTTTTGTTAAAACGAATCATGACCAAAATACGAGGATCAAGGTTGAAAGGGTGCAATTTCAATTGTTCATGTTGTACATGTAGTTGTTATAGAAATGTCAATTATACACAATAATAATTTATTTTTATTTGTATGAAATCTGAATTATACATTTTTCTGAATATTATTTTGAGCATACTTTTTCAACAGGATTTTAAAAAGTAAATAATATGAGATATATCCCCCTCAAGTATCATGTTACTGCATGTGCCCAAAATTTGTACAAACAAAATGGGATTTTTATGACTGTTTACAGAGCGTGTCTACCCTTTGAAGACAGGGCAAGAGATATTGGCCCGAATTATCATCAGTGGCTCAACTTGAGCCCGGCCTAAAAAGACAAAGACCATCAGTAACCAGTTAAACCATTTTGCGCCACAGACCTTTTGTTTTGTTGCTATTGGTCCCCAGAAATATTATAATTGTTTCGTTTCATTACCCAGTCAATCCCCTGAGTTCTGATTATAGGCATCATGACAATGGGCCCTTTGAAATTCAGTCATATTATAGTCTGTCATCAGCCAAATTGCATCCTGGATCATCCTGGACATTGTATTGCTGGTGACCTGTTATACTATGACTGAAGGGCCCATTGCCATGATGCCTTTAAGCAGAAGCAAGGGATTGACTGTATAATGAAATGAAACCATTATAATATATCCGGGGACCATAGCAACTACACAATAGGTCTGCCGGCGCAAAGTGTTACCGGTAGTCTTTGTCTTTTTAGGCCAGGCGCAAGTTGAGCCACTGATGAGAATTTGGGCCACTGAGACTAGCGGTCTGGGGAAAACACTTGTTAACCCAGGTCGAAATCCTCTCAAACAGGGTTAATTCAATAGCTCACCATTTTTCTCCTCAAAGGCCGCCCACTGGATATTGAGAGCAGGCTTGGCAGGAAGATGGATGGTGCATGCTCGTTTGAAGACTTCCGTCGCTGCCTCTAAGCTGGTCTTCTCCATGAATTTGGCATACTGGGGGAAGAGGAGTGAACAGACACGAGAGTGAACAAGGAAGTTTGAAAAATAGTCCAAAGACACACGTACACGTGTGATCAAGGAAATGAGAATGAGTCGTTACATTTCAGGCGAAGAGCTGGGAAAAAGAAAGTCACATACATGATAATTAACACATGTATACAGGCTTGAACAGTAGAATGATGGAATATTCATGTTTGCCTGACGGCTTCTTTGAAAGACTTGAGCGTGTGTACAAAAAACAGGCTGACAATGTTAACCTCATTTGCACAAAACCATGTGATAGATTCCATTACTAGGGAATACACAGCCTTCAGGAAATATTCAATTAATCTCTCAAAGAGCGCAATCGTCGTCTATAATCATCCTTCCTGCGAAACCCCAATAACCCATTGGCAGCTTGGTGGGAGACCCAATTGAGGCAGTTGCCTCCCATCAGCCTCTGGGAATCATACAAATTCACACCACAAACCATGATCACTTACTAGAAATGGTGAAGAAAGTATATGGTGAAATATACGTGGCCGCCTATTGCAAAACCCTGCACTTGTCGGTAAAAATACAAATATAGATTTCCATACCATTAGAAAGGCCCTATCACAAGCTTTCATGTCATGCTTTGTTCTAACAAATTGGTCAATAATTGACGAAGATATGATCGTTTCAATTTTACAATCATATGTATTTAACAGACATCGTGTGAACTTGAAATGCCAATTCATTCAAAAAATTAATTACCGAAAGGTACAGGGTTTTGTTATAGCCGGTCACATATGCCCAGTAACCAGCTTTTGGGTGGAACATACTACCTACAATCTGTGCCAAGTTGAGAAAAAGCCTACTGTGTTCTGGGGGGGGGGGGGGGGGGGGTGGGGGTGTTGCATAACGACTTGCGATCAATCACAAAGATGCAATTCATTTCAAATCATAAATTATACGCATTTGAACCAATCAGATTTGCGCATTCAGACACATTTTCTGAATTGCGATTCATCGCAACTTTGCAATTGATCGCAACTCTTTACGCACCACCTTCCTGGAGCACAAGGATGAACCTCTCCAGAACCCAGGACTGGTATTCAATTCAGTACTTTGATTAAGTCAGAATTTACTTAGCATTTTGCTAGGTTGAGAACTTTATATATCTCATATCAAAATTGTTTTTTAGACTTTAACGTCAGTGAAACAAAATCTAAACGTAACATTTGAAGAAATTATGGCATCAAAATGTTGGTTAGATTTCAAGTTGTTGAAATTTGAATTCCGTTTTTGGCTAAGTAATTTACTTCAGCCAAATACTGCTTTAATAAAGTTAACTGCTTAAATGTTGACTTAAGTATGGAATTAAATACCGGCCCTGCTTTCCAGTCTTTGACAAGGTAGATGACACACACTCAAGAAGCTGCTGGTACTCCTGCCTTCAGCTACAGACGAAACAGTGTACCTGTTCACAGACCTACGTACGACCACAGAGTCTCCACATCGCAAGATTTTCAGGAAGCTAAATAGCAAGCAATGTTCACATTGAATCCAAATTTTAAATTTCTTCAAATATATACGCATATTTTACCTTGAGCCAGAATTCTTCATAGAGAGCGCAGGCAATAAGGCATCTCTCAAACAGGAGTGCAGTCCTGTCCTTGTTGCCGTTGGTCTCCTCAAACTCAAGATATTCTCTCCACGTCTTCAGCTGTCCCTTCTCCAGCGGCTTGGCATGGAAGTACGGACGACGGATCTGCACAAATCAACAAAATAAAAGACAGTTACTTTCTATCTTTGAGTCATCCTTGAATGAACATTAAAAATACATTGAAATATTTCACACATAGTTCCATCTTCAAAGTCACGAATGTTTTATAGCATAATTGTCACATCTTTTCCTCCTCTCTTGTATGTTCTCCATTGTCTTGTATTGTAAGTATGCATGTCGGACCTGCAACAATGAAACAATTAGGGCATAACCGATGTGGGATTTCACTGCCGATCCGATGTCTTTCCCCCCCGTATCGGCCGATCTGATCCGATGCACCGATGTTTTTTCCCCAAAATGTTGCCTTATGTTTCCTATTGTTTTTTGACAACGCGGCCGCGGTCTGCTAAGTGCATGCAGCGCAAGACATGCGCGGGGCCGCCGGGCTGGCCCGGGCGGGCGAGAGCAGAGGGAACATGTGCATAACGATCATGAGATGCCTAAGCACTCACAAAAATGTAGTGTTTTACGCTTAAATTCATCTTTTTATATGGCAATAAAATAACAAACGTTGATGCTTTGGTTGATTTATGAAACAATATCTACGGAAATATAATTACAAAATATACAGAATGACCTCGGTTACGAGCAGAACATTAGTTTTCCCGAAGGAATGATAACTCAATTCGATGGCGTAGCTTTTGACAGGCGGTTGAATAACTAGCCAAGTAAAAAATGTCCGCGTTTTGTAACGTTGCCAATTTGTAGACTACGTGATTACGTGTATGCGTTTAATACACGTGGTCTATGCAGTCTGCAAATTGGCAACGAATGTAGTTCGCCTGATAATTTATGTGCCTAAGTTCGAGCGAGTTATCAGTAAAATCTTCTGAGATTGTCGGCGCATTCGTTTGCAGTTTTTTGGCTATATTTGAAGCCATTTATTCTCGGATATGTTTCAAAAACCATGCGAACATGTAAGTAAATTAACAGATCGTCTGGCGGAGGTTCGATGAATCTTTCATTTTCATTCTTTTTTCGGTTTGTGCAAGGCAGCAGCGGCGCTAGCTTTTTCGAGCGCAATGCATAAACCAGCTCTGCGCGGCAGCCGAAGCTCTGGGGGTCCGAGTGCGTGTTCCGTATAACGTTCCACGGACGGGCAATTTTGTTGAATTCTGTTCAATTTCCGTCCGTAAATTTGTCAAACAAATCAATGATTTTGCGAAATTAACAACTCATACGGATGATACGGTAAAATATACACTTAACAGTAATAGTGGGGAATTTTTAAGATTTTTTTTCTTTTCATTTCCGATGTTGCAAATTTCACTTTTTTAGTGAATCGGTAGCGCATCGGCAGATTCATCAAATTATTGCCGATCCGATGTTTTGCCGATGTGGCCAAATAACGGCCCGATCCGATGTCCGATCCGATTATCGGTTATGCCCTAGAAACAATATAAAGACACATGAAATATTTCACTAACATGTATAAATTATCTGGGCAATCTTGCCAATAAAGTATAGTACTGAATTGAACAAGGTTCATAAGGAAATATTTTGGTACTATATTAATATATACATAATCAAACTGTGCTAGTCTTAACCATGAAGGATTCACAGCATATTTCATTGCATTACACATTCCTCTTTCTTCCACAAACTTACCGCCTCTTCGTAGGCCCATCTCTTGCTGACTTCCTGCTCCGTCTTCCTGAAGGTTCCTCGCCGGGATTCAATCACCTTGTCCTGGATCAGCTTGTTCTCTCCTTCAATAATCTGCATTTAGCAATGACATATATATATAACATGACCTCTATGGAGATATATCTCTGGTATGCCAGGGGGTTAATGCTAATTATAAATGATTGCTGGTTGCCACGGTTAACAGTGTAATAAATTCAAGAAAATGTCAATAAGCAACATAACCTCATTAATTTGTTATTTGCATAACGCATTTAGAAATTACATATATATGCAACATTAATTTACGCTTATAATTTTAGTGATGTGGCAAAAGATATAGTCAAACTTGTCTATATAATGACAGCACAAAAATAGACTTGATGAGCCTGTGTTTATAGACAGGTGGTCAATAGAGTAGGTTTGACTAGTAAAAGTGGGGCTCCTATGTAACATAATTTATCTTATAATCACAATATATTCTTGGTCAGTTTCCCTATATGTTTGAATTAATAATTTATCTTAGTATAACAAATTTGGGAGCTTAAAAGCTCAGCGCCCACTGATATATTTACTAGTGAAAAGATCCCCTTAATAATTTGTGGATTGTACAACATTCATTGGGGGGGGGGGGGGGGGGGGGGTGAATATAAATATTCCATGTATTTGTTAACATGCCACTAACCTTTGATGATGGGGCACCAATACCGGGAGGGGCTTCCTCGCCTGGGGGCGCATCTTCCCCTGGTGGGGCGTCATCCCCTGGTGCTGCAACATCATCATCCTCGACCGCCTCAACGGGGGTTGCCTCGGCAACTACCTGCTCTCTCAGACTCAGAAACTCGTCAAAGTCTAGGAACTCTTTGGGGAGATGTGCCTGCACAAACTCCTTGAATCTGGAAAAAATATGAAGAAAACAAAATATGGATTGTTTATAAAAAATGGAAGAGGGGAATTATATCTCAAACCACCCAAGATAAACTGCTAAACTGAGGAAAGTAAAAAAAAGGAAAAGAATCATAATTACGGCTGATATGAAGCTATTAGACGCACAAATATACTTTGGTTGGTCACAAACATGATAATAAACAAAATTCAAAATACAATGACAGAATGAACTTTCTGTCTTTGTAGTCCAGTCAGCCAAATAAATCTATTTTATTTTTGTCCTACTTCCTACCAAATCCAGGATCTGGTGTCCACAAAACAAAGAAAAACATTGACAATTTTGTATTTGGTTAAATATTGGGCATAAATGTAATGTTGGTGGCCTGGAGCTAATTGTAGTACATCAATTGTAGTGGCCCCAGGCCGATTTTAAGCCTACCTTATTTAATATTCAATATTCAATATTTTATTTTATTCGTCCAAGTCAATGGACGAATAAGTCAAGCCAGATATAAAGCAAAGAATGAGTATAACCCATTCCCTACTAGATTTTGCATTTCCTTAAAGGGTCAATACATGGCACACCAGTGGGGTGTTTTTACAAAGATCCTAAGTTAAACTCTACTCTAAGTTGGACCTAACTTCTATGGAAAGCCATTTGTAGCCTTGGAATACATTATATTCAAAAGCAAAAAAGCAAGAATTTCAGACTTTTCATAAATGTTGCATCAAGACATAAAATCTCCCTGATAATAGAAAATATTTGTATAACATTTCAAAACAATTTATGCCTTATAAAAAAGGAGTTTAAACAACAACAAAATCAAAGAATTGAATGGCTTTCCATACTTCGGTTAGGTTCAACTTAGGATCTTTGTGAAACACCCCCCTTGGTTCCTGTAATGAATGGGTGAACCTACTTGTCAAAGTGGTGTCTGTAGAGCTGGGTGGGTATCTTCAGGATCCTGTCGTACAGCTGCATCACACGCTTCCAGTCCTTCGTCTCCTTCTTCTCAAAGTTGATGTACTGGTCCCAGAGCTTGTCGGATCGGAAATCTGCCCCCGCTGCCTCTATGGCTCTTTCATAGAGACTGATATGGTGTATGTGGACATGACAAATATGAAATAAAACGGTTCAATTTTTTAAAAAGTCTCTAGTTATCTCATTACATTCGTCTTAAAGTTGATGTACTGATCCCACAGCTTATCCTACTGGAAATCCGTTCCCGCTGCCTGTTCATACAGGCTTATATGGTTTGTGAAAAGGGTTCGAGAACAAAATCAAACAGTTAAATATTCAGTTTGTTTATAAGGCTTGCAGTCCTCTGTTTTATTCTTCTCAAAGACGATGCACTGGTCCTAAAGCTGGTCACACAGAAATCTGCCCCCACTGCCTCAATAGCTCTCTCATAGAGGCTGATATGGTATGGGAAAAGTATGAAATAACAGATACGGAGTTTGCTATAAAAAAAAAAAGACTAAAGTCCTCCAAGGTTTTGTTGTAATGAAATTGATGTACACCAGTGCATCCCAACGCTTCTGCAAGCAAGACAAAATCAATGCATCTCATTACCAACATACTTACAAAACTACCATATTGAATCATACCCCTAACGAGAAGTTAAAGGGATCTATTAACTTTGTTGACATGTGCAAAAAGTGATGAAGGGTTGATGCAATGTATATTGTTGTTATCTCATATGTCCACAGGGTATTGTGTGAAAATTCCAAGTCAAATGGACATTGCATGGCCAAGTAATGAGTGAAAATGCAAAGTGATATTCACTGACTCACTGCGCTCACTTTGTACACGATAAGAAAAACTCCGGGGGAGTGTTTCTTATACTTCAATCGTACATATCTTTGTAACGAAAGGGAAATTTGAAAAACCGAAACCGGTCCCATGATTTTATTGTTAATACGAATACAACAAGGTATGATGGAACCGCTAGAATTAAAATTTTATTTTGAGGATTTGGACAATGTTACTAAGTCTCTTTAACCTCAACTACTCCTGTGAATAAATACATGGGGGCTCATGGTGATTTCGGCCCAAAAATAACAAAAAGAGCTTTAAATTTGCATATAATAAGAGTTCAATGCAATTTTTTTTGGAGTGCTACTTTCATGCAGACAAGCTTAAATGTGGCCACCAAAAATATACATTTTAAATTTCTCTCTGAATTACTCACGCTCTTATCGTATCTGCCCGATCCTCATCGGTTCTGGGAATGTTCTGACTGCGGACGCTGATGAAGTGAAGCCACAGATCGGCGCTGAGAGCAATGGCCTTCAGTCCTCGTTCAAACACCTGTTGGGTAGAATCAAACCCAACACACGGTCTTATGTGTCTCTAGATTCGCGGGTACTGCATTGCCTCAACCTCTAGACTCACACATCGCACCACACCGTAATTACGCAAATGCACACCAAAACTCAACATCACAAAGAAATATTCAATAATGTATACAGAGAATGTGGCAAATGCAGTCCCACCATTCAAATAAGAAGTACGGAAACTTCATCAGGCGAAGGCAAAAAATCAATTCGAAAAAACGAAAAAATAAAATATAAACACATATATAATATGGTCATCCATAACGGAGTAAGTAGTCGGTAATATCATTCTATTCAACCTTTTTCTCACGGGCTTTCCAGTAGAACAGTTGAGAAGATGAAGAAATGATAATCTTCTTCCAAGCAGAGTTGTCTTCCGCACATAAGGTTGATCAGCTTTCCTCTTTTCCACGTTTTTATTTAGTTTTTTTTGTTCCAACTTAATTTTTAAACCTCAGACGTTCATTCTTGTTCCAACTTAATTTTTAAACCTCAGACGTTCATTCTCAAGAGTCAGTTTCCAGGTAACAACCAGTGTTCATGTAAATACAAACAAATTTCAACAACTCATAAGTAAATATTGGTATTTTCTATGAAACTATAAAGAACAATAGAAGTTCATCATAATAATTCAAACCAGGGAACTGATCTCATTCAATCAGTTCACACCTGTCAATCACAAGCGCAAAGATTTGCGGAGCCCGCTTTGTATTCATGCTCTCAAGCAGAGGAGAATACACATTACCTTTCCCTGCTATAATGCAGAAATTCTCACACAAATGAAATACTGAACATTCCAGCCTGAGCCACACATAAAACCTGGCTCTCCAGAATGTTCAGAGGAAGCAACTCTCCACTTACCTGCCTTATTAGATATAATAAGCAATCGGACGATTTCTAAAAATGTAAAGAATGGAAACGCAAATGCTCACAATTTACATAAAATTTGTGAATACATGCAGCCCTTGACAACCCATTCCGTTTCTCAAAAGAATGGCGCCCATGGTACACGGTGTACCAAGCTTGTTGTGACGTCATAAGCGGTAATGAACACTCATTGTCCCTGGAAAGCATGACTCGAGAAGCGGTCTGTATCTACTTTTTTTTGCCCTTTTTACGTCTTTCCTACTGATTAAAGCTATCTTTGATCATGAGGTAGACCTGTGGAGTGAAAGGAACAACATAGTGATACAAGCAAAACAAATCATTTATTGGAAACCATCGCCCTCAAATGACGGTTTTTAGTATTCAATGGAGAGTTCATCCAGCATTTTTCCTTCCCCAAAACCCAACAAATGTGAAAAAGTTCAGGTAAGAAATATATATTTACATTATTTTCCACCCCTTATCAAATAAGTACAATAGAATGTTAGCAAGGACCGATTGTTCAGTTTGCTACATGTACATGTATATATGGAGCAAGCAATGAGTATGCAGTGTGTTAATATTGAGTATTTTCCACATCTTGTGATCATCATCCCATTCCATTTCCATACAAGCTATTCCAATATGACCCTTTTCTCACAATACATTGACAATTTGTATCTTCATGCAAATTAATCAGTTAACAGGATAAATTCACATTGAACTTAATTTTTTTTTATTATGAGAATATAGTACTTAGCAATATCAATAAATCAATTCACACATTTTCTAAATTATTACTTCAAATTCATGAAAGAAAGGTAGACATAAGGCTTTGCACTGGGAATTTATATTTTAAAAAAAAGAGAAATATTTGTCAAGTTGTTTTATTCATGTTGTTTTTAAATGTGCATGCTTTTGTAAATGTTTCAACAGTGTCATTTGTAATTCAAAGATTGAAAATGCTCATGAATACATTTCTCATGCACTTTTTATGCACCATGTCAGGTGTATTATTGTCTCCTAAACAATCAGTGACCTTTGTTCAGCATGCTAGACATGCTTGAAGCCCCCCAGTTATGGCAGACGTAGACTTGAAACCGGATTGGTCTATACCCCCAGGTTTTTGTTTCTCTCTGTTCTTATTTCAATTCATGCTTCAGTTATTCTATTTAGCCATGATTTATACTCACTTCCCAACACTTCTCCATGCTGCCCTTCTTCCTCTCATTATCGGCATACTTCTTCCAGTAGCCATAGCAGTATGGGTAGTGCTTGAAGAACGCATCAAATGCTTCTCTGTAGAATGGCATGTGGTCCTGTAGAAACAAACAAAAGCATCAAAGTCAGTTCCAAGAAATATTTGTATCGATATCCGCACTTGACAGTAATTTTAAACTTGTTTTTAGCTATGAATTTTTACACCTACCGTATTTGTCGGTGTATTAACCGCCCCTTTTTTTCTCAAAAAAAAGCTCCAAAATGGGGGGAGCGGTTAATACACGGAGATAGGAAAATTGTACACGCAAATTGCCTAGCCAGCGCCGGGCCCTAATACGATGCGGTTAATACACGGAGATAAGATTCACAAGTGACCAAAGTCCACCTCAGCAAGGCATTCATACTCATACGATGCACGGAAAATACAAGCATATTCCCCCCAAAACAAGTCATGCAGTGTCTTTTATGTTTCTCTTTTACCTCTTCCTAAATATTGCTCGTTGTTGCTGCGAAAGCGGCTTGGAAGATTCACGATCATTGCTTCGATCTTAGTACGAATCCTAACATGCACCCGGCCGCGCTGGCGCTTGGCCGAGCATGCAGGCGGGGATTCTCTTTCCCGACACGCGCGACCCCCGGCCGCCGATGCTCCAATACAGCCCGCCATATCACTCATATACTTTGCGTGCAGGTTATCGGGTCTATTTTGTTACGCGAGATATCCATCCGCCGGGGATTTCCCCAATTCCCGGCGGATGGATCTCTCGCGTAACAAAATAGACCCATAACCTTCACGCAATGTGTACGAGTGATATGGCGGGCTATCGGAGCATTTGTTTAGTACCGGGCGGACTGGATGTCAACGTTTGAGAATCGTTTCATCCATGTCGACGATCGACGACGATCATATGCCGTATTACTCGCTATTATTACTTACTATTTCTGAAACAGTTTTCAAGAGTAGATTCAACATAATTTGAACTAGAAAGAAGGAATAACATTAAGGCACATTTTTTTTAAAATCTCCGTTCTGATTGTTTTATTGGTGAAATCTTCGTTTTGTTGTCTAACGTTTTATGTAGTCCCATGTGTAGTGATCCGTGTGGCAAATTCAACAGAAGTTATATAGATTCTTCTGCTGTGAAGAAGGCCTGATAATTTTCTTTATTTACTTCGGAGACTTCAGTAAATAAAACAAAATTCATATGCAAAAATTCTCTGATAGATAAGCTATTTTTGGTACCTTTCCTAAGAAAATGCTGACCATCTAAAGACTAAAAATCAAGAATTATACTATCAAATTTTTTTTTTTTCATGGAAAAACGGCCAAAGTTGGGGGTGCGGTTAATACATCGGAGCGGGTAATACACCGACAAATACGGTAGACAAATTTAATTAGGTGTACAATTATTGCACAATAATTTTTTTTTTTTAAATAGCCGCAAATTCAAAATATTATTCATTCAAGCCCTTTTAAACACATTAAAAGATTTTGTAGAAAATGCAAATAATACAAATTACAACAACATCCATGTACAATTCATGGATAGGTAGGGGAAATGCACATAGTTTCAGTCTCGCTGAAATGCTCACCTCCTGTTCAACAAACTGCAGAAGGTATGTCCATCCTGTGAAATCGGCAGGGTTCGTTTTCACAGCTTTCCAGTACTTCTCTAGTTCGTAGGGTCTTGTACGCTCCTTCTTCTTCTTCTTTTCCCTCTTCGCCGGTGTGCTCTTCTTCTCTTCACCTTCATTCTCCTTCTCCTTTTCCTTTCCTTCGTCATTCCCTTCGTCCGTTTCTTGCTTATCTTTGGTATCATCTGCTGCTTCTGAGCCCTCGGAGGATTTGTTTTCATCTGCTTGCTCTGGAGCTGGTGGCTCTGAAGCTTGCTCTGGAGCTGGCTCTGAATCTTGAGTTGAATCTTGCGTTTCCATTGGTGTCTCTGCTTCCTCTTTGGGTGACTCTTCTTCAGGAGCAGGCTTATCGTCAGCTAACAGGGCATCATCTAATGGAGAAAGGAATATAACGGGGAAACTAAATTAGAACGTAGGAATATCAATGAGTCAAACTAATACTCTGGGCCCTGAAACTTATAAAAGAGTGTCCCTATAGTTTGATGGGGAGTTCTAGCTTCAAAATTAGCCCCCCATACTTTCCCAAAATGTCATTTTGAGTCTTCTGTGGACATCATTTGCTTTCACTGGCTTACGCTGAATATTGAGTGGAATCTTGTGTTTCCATTGGGGTCTTGGCTTCCTCCTTGGGTGGCTCTTCTTCAGGGGCAGCCTTATCCTCAGTTAGCACTTTATTAGCGTGGTGAAAGGAATATAAATATCAGTCCATCTTGTGTATTACATTTGTGTACCATTTGCAGGATGGAGTGTACACATTTCTTATTGCAATCACAAATAGCTACATTTCAATAGTGTTTGCTGCAATACATACAAATTTATTACCGATAGAGGGCGGACTGGAGGTCAATCCCGGCACGACATTCTGAGAATCAACACCTTCTAGTTCGCTGGAACCATTAGAAACTGAGAAAATACTACTTTTTAACCATTTTTAGGGGAAAACCAATCGATCACACCCAAGAGAGAGACAAAAGAACATATATGCGACAGATCCAGAGGGTTGGTAAGTTGCTTTTTAGTAGCTTTTCATCAATTTTGTATAACCCATTCAACTATACAATATAGCCATGTTAAGTACATGTAGGTACGTAGCTCCCATAGCATTAGTACACAGGGGAGCTAAAACATACTTGCGTTACAATAGACAACCTGCCTGGGGTGGATTATTTCCATGTTAATATTACTATTAGTGACTAGGTAAAGTAATCAAACATGCCAAAGGCCAAACACTATGACAAATGCCTATAGAAAACGGTTTTGAAGTGTCCATTTTTACAAGAACATTTTATAACCCTGAAACATGTTTTAATTGACTCTTAATAGGATTCCAAACAAGTTGGTATGTACCGTCCACCTTTCAAAAATTTGCAGATAAAAAGTTACAGCCAAATAAAAATATTGCCCTGTACAAAAGGTATGCCACTTTTGCCAAGATTTGCTTGTGTACAGTGATTTGTCATGACTCATAGCGCCAAATAACTCTACAGAGCGCCAGCGCAAGCGCTGGCGCTCTACAACCACCTACACAAACCCCCATAACTTGCACTTTTGTGAAATATATTATATATCAGTGCTCAAAACTTACCTTTTCTGTCAGTGGCCCAGTCAGGCCAGTGAAATAATTTCTTCTCCTTTTCTGGTGGACCGAGTGAAAATTTTACTGGCCCGAAAAATTGTAAGAGTAAACTTTTTACTAACTATTCAAAATATCACTCTTTCCTGATCAAACCTGTGATTATTGACAAGGAAGTGTATACAACCACACGCGTGTGTCTTTACCATACAGCCACACGCGTGTGGCAGTATCCATAACACCTACCGCTGGATACAGCCACACGCCGGCTATTCTTACGGCAGCGCATGTGTGTATACCGACCTATAGCCACTAAATCCTTATAGCCACTAAACTTCTTCTGTCCCGCCGCAAATCAAGCGAATCGCTGTGGAGCAATCGGAAGCGTGCTAGTCTGATAATCTAAAGACGCCTGGTTCGAAACCCGGCCTTGCCGCTTCTTTTGCGTAAACTCGTACTCGATGTTCGATATTATGCAAGTTTGAAATTTTTGGTATGCGCATGCGCGAGTGTGGCTGTATCCAGCTAGCTAGTTATAGATACCGCCACACGCGTGTGGCCGTATGGTAAAGACACACGCGTGTGGCGGTATACACTGCCTATTGACAAAGCACGACATGGATTTGTATAATTTTGTCATTGTTGGGTTGAAAATCTGCTTGCCCGATCGGGCCACCAAAATATGACTTTAATACATTTTTGCTTGCCCGAAGTGGAATTTCACTGGCCCTTGGTCAGTGCGAGTGTAGAGGCTGAGCCCTGACGTGTATATGATACGATAATTACTTACCATCTACTCATTCACAAATATGTGATGTAACTTGCCGCTAGATGAAAATGATGATAAGTAGCTCATTTCCCATGTAAAATCTGTGATTTCGGCACCAGCCCGACTTCTTTCCGTGTCGTAGCACGACTTCAAATGGGTTTTCAATGAAAGCTTCGATCGTGCTTTGGTCTCCATTTGAGTCGCCCGATTCCAATTAAACGGCAGATCTGACGCCAATGGGTCAGATCTGCCGTTCAATTGGAATCCGGCGACTTGAAGTTGAATGGAGACCAAAGCTTTCGTTGAAAACCTGTTTGAAGTTGCGCTACGACGTGGAAAGAAGTCGGGCTGGTGCCGAAATCACAGATTTTACATGGGAAATGAGCTACAAATCATCATTTTCACTTAGCGGCAAGTTACATCACATATTTGTGAATGAGTAGATGCTAAGTATCGTATCATGTATAGAATATATTTCACAAAAATATAGTGCACACAAAAGTGCAAGTTTGGGGGTTTCTGTAGGTGGTTAAGTCATGCCATCAGGAAGTGAGAGAAATTATGAAAGTCTTCTCATAATCATATCAGTAACACTAACAGGTCAGCAACACTTTAACAGTAAAACACTTGTAACTAATAACAGCTAACAAAAAATCCAGCGTTTTACTTTTATTTCCCTTGGCCTTGGCTTGCTTGTTTACAACTGTCTTTATTTTAGTTTACTCCCGAGTCCCGACAAAAAAGTTTTTTCGACCCACCCAGTGTGACCTCATCGGCATCGCCATCATTTTCATCAGCTTCAAATTCTTCTAGACCTTCTTCAGCGCCATCTTCTACTTCTGCCTCGAGGTCAATGTCGGCTTCCTCGACCTCGCCTTGTTCTTCGGCAGGGATTTCTTCCTGTTCAGACGTTCCCGTTTTCACAGCCTTTGCCTTTCGTCCCTGGCCTCGGTGGCCTCGCTTTCCTCGAGCCATGTCTGAAAAGTGAAAAGTGAACAAAAAAAAACTGATAAGTTCAACAAGCCTACATACAAGGTCAACGTCAATGCATGGCAATGAATGACTTGATTCTAAATAAATCAAAACGTAAACTAGTAATAATTGCGTATTTGATTTGGTGGTAATCTCAAAATGTGTCTAAAATTTACCTGCAGGTGGTCTTCTCTTGATTGACACTAAAAGAAAATGCTGATTAGTACATGCATGCAGTGTCAGTGAGCATTACAATTTACAAGCGTGTATATAATGTGCACAAAATTGCTGCACAGATATGACATGTGGCCGTGGTCAAAGACACTACAAGGGGAAGACTGGACACTGCGCCGGTTTTGTACAGCGATCGATGTAACGCTGAATTTCGTACATGGGGAAGGGCGCCCCTAGCGTTGGGTAGGTAAACTTCTTGTTGTTTTCGCGCGTAGCCATTGAAAACACAATAGGGAACTGGTAGTGAAGTATCACTTTCCTTCTTATTTTTGCTTTTTTATCTCAAAATGTACACCAAATATTAAAAAGATTTTTTTTCTAAGTTTGTCTGTTTACAGGTGAAAATTTCCAAAAAATATTTAATAGTAGACATGCAGAATCAACATTCACGTACAAGTTTCTTTGCTTGCTGTTAAAAAAGAACTCATCATCAGGATTGTTGCTGTTACCTGTGTCATGGTTTGAAATCAAAATAGTAACATTTAGTTGAATACCTCTTTTCTCTTTATATGAAGAATAGTTGTTAACAAGAGTGTCACATCCGAAACACAAGCATTATGTTAACTGTCACATCGGAAATGCGATGCCTCACAAAATCCAAGTCAAGTTAAAGTCATGCAGGAAATCTGGTTCCTCTATTCACTTTCTACTCCAAATTCGCAGATTAAAACATAATGTTCACTTCTCATTTTCTATGCAGAAAACTATAGAAAAAAAAGGAAAAAAAAGATATGCAGGATTTGAAAATGTTCATCTTTGTTGACAAATTTGCTAAAATAGTTTTTGCTAAAAAAAAATTGCACATAAAATTTCATATTTCATATTTATGTATCCATGGTGAATGAAATGTTATAAATCAAACTAGGGACAAAAATTAATGAAATTAACTCATGTCCATGTGGATATCAGGATTTAGATTACTAGAAGTATGAACTTGAAATGCAGACATAAGGCACACTTGTTTTTTGATATTTCTGCTATTTTAGCAAATTTGTCAACAAAGATGCAAATTTTCAAATCCTGCATATCTTTTTTAAACATTTTTTCTGTAGTTTTTTGCATAGAAAATGAGAAGTGAATATTATGTTTTAATCTGCGAATTTGGAGAAGAAAGTGAAAAGAGGAACCAGATTTCCTGCATGACTTTAACTTGACTTGGATTTTTTGAGGCATCGCATTTCCGATGTGACAGTTAACAAAATGCTTGCTTGTGTTTCAGATGTGACACTCTTGTTAACAGCAATTCTTTATATAAAGAGAAAAGAGGTATTCAAATAAATGTTACTATTTTGATTTCAAACCATGACACAGGTAACAGCAACAATCCTGATGATGAGTTCTTTTTTTAACAGCAAGCATGGATCGTACATGCAGCAAGCAAAGAAACTTGTACGTGAATGATGATTCTGCATGTCTACTATTAAATATTTCTTGGACATTTTCACCTGTAAACAGACAAACTTAGAAACAAACTCCTTTTAATATTTGGTGTACATTTTGAGATAAAAAAGCAAAAATAAGAAGGAATTTGATACTTCACTACCAGTTCCCTATTGTGTTTTCAATGGCTACGCGCGAAAACAACAAGAAGTTAACCTACCCAACGCTAGGGGCGCCCTTCCCCATGTACGAAATTCAGCGTTACACAAAATCCCCGAAGTGTCCAGTCTTCCCCTTGTAGTGTCTTTGCCGTGGTGCACCAAAGATGGTAGAGCGTCGTACTGCAATTATTTAGCATGCATGCCAGTACGTGTACGTACAGCTCTACGCGCGACATCGTTCGTAGCTAGTATCCGATACAACCATAGAAGTAGTATGTATACACAACCGGCCTTGGCCGCACAATCGCACGCACATGCGCATAGAATGAACCAATGGCTTGTTATGTTGTTGCTGTTGTTGTTCTTGGTTTAAAGACTGTAATATGGGTCCCACCTTTAAATATATTATTTTACCAATTTTATGTCCTGATAGTGAGTTAGCTCAGTTGATAGAGCGCTCATGCGCGAAGGATGCCCGGTTCGAATCCGACCAGCGGAATTTCATTTTATCACGAAATAAATTCGAGCTAACTCTTATCAGTAAATTAGAGCTTGAAGTTGAAGATGCCTGTAGTCACAAACCCAGGATGTTCAAAACTAGAACTAGAACAAAATTAAATCTTCAAAACAGGTTCAAAAACAAAATGTGTATGCCTGTAGAATTTCAGCAAGTTGATATCTGATTAGAATTTGAGGAAGCCTGTAGTCAAATTGAATCTTCAAAACAGGTTCAAAAACAAAATGTGTATGCCTGTAGAATTTCAGCAAGTTGATATCTGATTAGAATTTGAGGAAGCCTGTAGTCAAATTGAATCTTCAAAACAGGTTCAAAAACAAAATGTGTATGCCTGTAGAATTTCAGCAAGTTGATATCTGATTATAATTTGAGAAAGCCTGTAGTCAAATCAGTAGGTTCAAAACTAGAGAGTACGAAATTTAAAAATTAAAAAAAATATATACATTGTCAGCAAGTTGAAAAAAAAATTGTCAGTAATTTGAAATTGTCAAAGCATCAAAGCCTGTTGTATGTCTGTAGAATTTCAGCAAGAAGCCTGTCAAAACATATATCTGATTAGAATTTGAAGAAGCACATGCTATTCAGCAAGTTGATATCTGAATAGAATTTGAAGAAGCCTGTTGTCACATAGGTTCAAAACTAGGAAAACTTAGTAAATTGTCAAAACATCTGATTAGAATTTGAAGAAGCACATGCTATTCAGCAAGTTGATATCTGAATAGAATTTGAAGAAGCCTGTTGTCACATAGGTTCAAAACTAGGAAAACTTAGTAAATTGTCAAAACATATATCTGATTAGAATTAGAATTTGAAGAAGCATGTAGTCACAAATCAGTAGGTTCAAAACTAGAGAGTACGAAATTTAAAAAGTAAAAAAAATATATAAAAATGTACATTGTCAGCAAGTTGAAAAAAAAATTGTCAGTAATTTGAAATTGTCAGTAAATTGTCAAAACTAGAACTAGAACAAAATTAAATCTTCAAAACAGGTTCAAAAACAAAATGTGTATGCCTGTAGAATTTCAGCAAGTTGATATCTGATTATAATTTGAGGAAGCCTGTAGTCGAATCAGTAGGTTCAAAACTAGAGGGTACGAAATTTAAAAAGTAAAAAAAAATATATAGGTTCAAAAACAAAATGTGTATGCCTGTAGAATTTCAGCAAGTTGATATCTGATTAGAATTTGAGGAAGCCTGTAGTCAAATTGAATCTTCAAAACAGGTTCAAAAACAAAATGTGTATGCCTGTAGAATTTCAGCAAGTTGATATCTGATTAGAATTTGAGGAAGCCTGTAGTCAAATTGAATCTTCAAAACAGGTTCAAAAACAAAATGTGTATGCCTGTAGAATTTCAGCAAGTTGATATCTGATTATAATTTGAGAAAGCCTGTAGTCAAATCGAGAGTACGTAATTTAAAAAGTAAAAAAAATATATAAAAATGTACATTGTCAGCACGTTGAAAAAAAAAATTGTCAGTAATTTGAAATTGTCAAAACATCAAAGCCTGTTGTATGTCTGTAGAATTTCAGCAAGTTGATATCTGAATAGAATTTGAAGAAGCCTGTCAAAACATATATCTGATTAGAATTTGAAGAAGCACATGCTATTCAGCAAGTTGATATCTGAATAGAATTTGAAGAAGCCTGTTGTCACATAGGTTCAAAACTAGGAAAACTTAGTAAATTGTCAAAACATATAAGTATCTGATTAGAATTTGAAGAAGCACATGCTATTCAGCAAGTTGATATCTGAATAGAATTTGAAGAAGCCTGTTGTCACATAGGTTCAAAACTAGGAAAACTTAGTAAATTGTCAAAACATATATCTGATTAGAATTTGAAGAAGCATGTAGTCACAAATCAGTAGGTTCAAAACTAGAGAGTACGAAATTTAAAAAGTAAAAAAATATATATAAAAATGTACATTGTCAGCAAGTTGAAAAAAAAATTGTCAGTAATTTGAAATTGTCAGTAAATTGTCAAAACTAGAACTAGAACAAAATTAAATCTTCAAAACAGGTTCAAAAACAAAATGTGTATGCCTGTAGAATTTCAGCAAGTTGATATCTGATTAGAATTTGAGGAAGCCTGTAGTCAAATCAGTAGGTTCAAAACTAGAGGGTACGAAATTTAAAAAGTAAAAAAAAAATATAAAAATGTACATTGTCAGCAAGTTGAAAAAAAAAATTGTCAGTAATTTGAAATTGTGTTGTATGTCTGTAGAATTTCAGCAAGTTGATATCTGAATAGAATTTGAAGAAGCCTGTTGTAACATAGGTTCAAAACTAGGAAAACTTAGTAAATTGTCAAAACATATAAGTATCTGATTAGAATTTGAAGAAGCACATGCTATTCAGCAAGTTGATATCTGAATAGAATTTGAAGAAGCCCATATATCTGATTAGAATTTGAAGAAGCATGTAGTCACAAATCAGTAGGTTCAAAACTAGAGAGTACGAAATTTAAAAAGTAAAAAAAATACATAAAAATGTACATTGTCAGCAAGTTGAAAAAAAAATTGTCAGTAATTTGAAATTGTCAGTAAATTGTCAAAACTAGAACTAGAACAAAATTAAATCTTCAAAACAGGTTCAAAAACGAAATGTGTATGCCTGTAGAATTTCAGCAAGTTGATATCTGAAATGTACATTGTCAGCAAGTTGAAAAAAAAAATTGTCAGTAATTTGAAATTGTCAAAACATCAAAGCCTGTTGTATGTCTGTAGAATTTCAGCAAGTTGATATCTGAATAGAATTTGAAGAAGCCTGTTGTCACATAGGTTCAAAACTAGGAAAACTTAGTAAATGGTCAAAACATATATCTGATTAGAATTTGAAGAAGCACATGCTATTCAGCAAGTTGATATCTGAATAGAATTTGAAGAAGCCAGTAAATTGTCAAAACATATATCTGTTTAGAATTTGAAGAAGCATGTAGTCACAAATCAGTAGGTTCAAAACTAGAGAGTACGAAATTTAAAAAGTAAAAAAAAAATATAAAAATGTACATTGTCAGCAAGTTGAAAAAAAAATTGTCAGTAATTTGAAATTGTCAGTAAATTGTCAAAACTAGAACTAGAACAAAATTAAATCTTCAAAACAGGTTCAAAAACAAAATGTGTATGCCTGTAGAATTTCAGCAAGTTGATATCTGATTAGAATTTGAGGAAGCCTGTAGTCAAATCAGTAGGTTCAAAACTAGAGAGTACGAAATTTAAAAAGTAAAAAAAAAATATAAAAATGTACATTGTCAGCAAGTTGAAAAAAAAAATTGTCAGTAATTTGTTGTATGTCTGTAGAATTTCAGCAAGTTGATATCTGAATAGAATTTGAAGAAGCCTGTTGTCACATAGGTTCAAAACTAGGAAAACTTAGTAAATTGTCAAAACATATATCTGATTAGAATTTGAAGAAGCACATGCTATTCAGCAAGTTGATATCTGAATAGAATTTGAAGAAGCCTGTTGTCACATAGGTTCAAAACTAGGAAAACTTAGTAAATTGTCAAAACATATATCTGATTAGAATTTAAGGAAGCATGTAGTCACAAATCTGTAGGTTCAAAACTAGAGAGTACGAAATTTAAAAAGTAAAAAAAAAATATAAAAATGAACATTGTCAGCAAGTTGAAAAAAAAATTGTCAGTAATTTGAAATTGTCAGTAAATTGTCAAAACTAGAACTAGAACAAAATTAAATCTTCAAAACAGGTTCAAAAACAAAATGTGTATGCCTGTAGAATTTCAGCAAGTTGATATCTGATTAGAATTTGAGGAAGCCTGTAGTCAAATCAGTAGGTTCAAAACTAGAGAGTACGAAATTTAAAAAGTAAAAAAATAAAATAAAAATGTACATTGTCAGCAAGTTGAAAAAAAAAATTGTCAGTAATTTGAAATTGTCAAAACATCAAAGCCTGTTGTATGTCTGTAGAATTTCAGCAAGTTGATATCTGAATAGAATTTGAAGAAGCCTGTTGTCACATAGGTTCAAAACTAGGAAAACTTAGTAAATTGTCAAAACATATATCTGATTAGAATTTGAAGAAGCACATGCTATTCAGCAAGTTGATATCTGAATAGAATTTGAAGAAGCCTGTTGTCACATAGGTTCAAAACTAGGAAAACTTAGTAAATTGTCAAAACATATATCTGATTAGAATTTGAAGAAGCATGTAGTCACAAATCAGTAGGTTCAAAACTAGAGAGTACGAAATTTAAAAAGTAAAAAAAAAATATAAAAATGTACATTGTCAGCAAGTTGAAAAAAAAATTGTCAGTAATTTGAAATTGTCAGTAAATTGTCAAAACTAGAACTAGAACAAAATTAAATCTTCAAAACAGGTTCAAAAACAAAATGTGTATGCCTGTAGAATTTCAGCAAGTTGATATCTGATTAGAATTTGAGGAAGCCTGTAGTCAAATCAGTAGGTTCAAAACTAGAGAGTACGAAATTTAAAAAGTAAAAAAAATATATAAAAATGTACATTGTCAGCAAGTTGAAAAAAAAAATTGTCAGTAATTTGAAATTGTCAAAACATCAAAGCCTGTTGTATGTCTGTAGAATTTCAGCAAGTTGATATCTGAATAGAATTTGAAGAAGCCTGTTGTCACATAGGTTCAAAACTAGGAAAACTTAGTAAATTGTCAAAACATATATCTGATTAGAATTTGAAGAAGCACATGCTATTCAGCAAGTTGATATCTGAATAGAATTTGAAGAAGCCTGTTGTCACATAGGTTCAAAACTAGGAAAACTTAGTAAATTGTCAAAACATATATCTGATTAGAATTTGAAGAAGCATGTAGTCACAAATCAGTAGGTTCAAAACTAGAGAGTACGAAATTTAAAAAGTAAAAAAAATATATATAAAAATGTACATTGTCAGCAAGTTGAAAAAAAAATTGTCAGTAATTTGAAATTGTCAGTAAATTGTCAAAACTAGAACTAGAACAAAATTAAATCTTCAAAACAGGTTCAAAAACAAAATGTGTATGCCTGTAGAATTTCAGCAAGTTGATATCTGATTAGAATTTGAGGAAGCCTGTAGTCAAATCAGTAGGTTCAAAACTAGAGAGTACGAAATTTAAAAAGTAAAACAAATATATAAAAATGTACATTGTCAGCAAGTTGAAAAAAAAAATTGTCAGTAATTTGAAATTGTCAAAACATCAAAGCCTGTTGTATGTCTGTAGAATTTCAGCAAGTTGATATCTGAATAGAATTTGAAGAAGCCTGTTGTCACATAGGTTCAAAACTAGGAAAACTTAGTAAATTGTCAAAACATATATCTGATTAGAATTTGAAGAAGCACATGCTATTCAGCAAGTTGATATCTGAATAGAATTTGAAGAAGCCTGTTGTCACATAGGTTCAAAACTAGGAAAACTTAGTAAATTGTCAAAACATATATCTGATTAGAATTTAAAGAAGCATGTAGTCACAAATCAGTAGGTTCAAAACTAGAGAGTACGAAATTTAAAAAGTAAACAAAAAATATAAGAATGTACATTGTCAGCAAGTTGAAAAAAAAATTGTCAGTAATTTGAAATTGTCAGTAAATTGTCAAAACTAGAACTAGAACAAAATTAAATCTTCAAAACAGGTTCAAAAACAAAATGTGGATGCCTGTAGAATTTCAGCAAGTTGATATCTGATTAGAATTTGAGGAAGCCTGTAGTCAAATCAGTAGGTTCAAAACTAGAGAGTACGAAATTTAAAAAGTAAAAAAAAAATATAAAAATGTACATTGTCAGCAAGTTGAAAAAAAAATTGTCAGTAATTTGAAATTGTCAAAACATCAAAGCCTGTTGTATGTCTGTAGAATTTCAGCAAGTTGATATCTGAATAGAATTTGAAGAAGCCTGTTGTCACATAGGTTCAAAACTAGGAAAACTTAGTAAATTGTCAAAACATATATCTGATTAGAATTTGAAGAAGCACATGCTATTCAGCAAGTTGATATCTGAATAGAATTTGAAGAAGCCTGTTGTCACATAGGTTCAAAACTAGGAAAACTTAGTAAATTGTCAAAACATATATCTGATTAGAATTTGAAGAAGCATGTAGTCACAAATCAGTAGGTTCAAAACTAGAGTGTACGAAATTTAAAAAGTAAAAAAAAATATATGAAAATGTACATTGTCAGCAAGTTGAAAAAAAAATTGTCAGTAATTTGAAATTGTCAGTAAATTGTCAAAACTAGAACTAGAACAAAATTAAATCTTCAAAACAGGTTCAAAAACAAAATGTGGATGCCTGTAGAATTTCAGCAAGTTGATATCTGATTAGAATTTGAGGAAGCCTGTAGTCAAATCAGTAGGTTGAAAACTAGAGAGTACGAAATTTAAAAAGTAAAAAAAAAATATAAAAATGTACATTGTCAGCAAGTTGAAAAAAAAATTGTCAGTAATTTGAAATTGTCAAAACATCAAAGCCTGTTGTATGTCTGTAGAATTTCAGCAAGTTGATATCTGAATAGAATTTGAAGAAGCCTGTTGTCACATAGGTTCAAAACTAGGAAAACTTAGTAAATTGTCAAAACATATATCTGATTAGAATTTGAAGAAGCACATGCTATTCAGCAAGTTGATATCTGAATAGAATTTGAAGAAGCCTGTTGTCACATAGGTTCAAAACTAGGAAAACTTAGTAAATTGTCAAAACATATATCTGATTAGAATTTGAAGAAGCATGTAGTCACAAATCAGTAGGTTCAAAACTAGAGTGTACGAAATTTAAAAAGTAAAAAAAAATATATGAAAATGTACATTGTCAGCAAGTTGAAAAAAAAATTGTCAGTAATTTGAAATTGTCAGTAAATTGTCAAAACTAGAACTAGAACAAAATTAAATCTTCAAAACAGGTTCAAAAACAAAATGTGTATGCCTGTAGAATTTCAGCAAGTTGATATCTGATTAGAATTTGAGGAAGCCTGTAGTCAAATCAGTAGGTTCAAAACTAGAGAGAACGAAATTTAAAAAGTAAAAAAAAAAATATAAAAATGTACATTGTCAGCAAGTTGAAAAAAACAAATTGTCAGTAATTTGAAATTGTCAAAACATCAAAGCCTGTTGTATGTCTGTAGAATTTCAGCAAGTTGATATCTGAATAGAATTTGAAGAAGCCTGTTGTCACATAGGTTCAAAACTAGGAAAACTTAGTAAATTGTCAAAACATATATCTGATTAGAATTTGAAGAAGCACATGCTATTCAGCAAGTTGATATCTGAATAGAATTTGAAGAAGCCTGTTGTCACATAGGTTCAAAACTAGGAAAACTTAGTAAATTGTCAAAACATATATCTGATTAGAATTTGAAGAAGCATGTAGTCACAAATCAGTAGGTTCAAAACTAGAGAGTACGAAATTTAAAAAGTTAAACAAATATATAAAAATGTACATTGTCAGCAAGTTGAAAAAAAAATTGTCAGTAATTTGAAATTGTCAGTAAATTGTCAAAACTAGAACTAGAACAAAATTAAATCTTCAAAACAGGTTCAAAAACAAAATGTGTATGCCTGTAGAATTTCAGCAAGTTGATATCTGATTAGAATTTGAGGAAGCCTGTAGTCAAATCAGTAGGTTCAAAACTAGAGAGTACGAAATTTAAAAAGTAAAACAAATATATAAAAATGTACATTGTCAGCAAGTTGAAAAAAAAAATTGTCAGTAATTTGAAATTGTCAAAACATCAAAGCCTGTTGTATGTCTGTAGAATTTCAGCAAGTTGATATCTGAATAGAATTTGAAGAAGCCTGTTGTCACATAGGTTCAAAATTAGGAAAACTTAGTAAATTGTCAAAACATATATCTGATTAGAATTTGAAGAAGCACATGCTATTCAGCAAGTTGATATCTGAATAAAATTTGAAGAAGCCTGTTGTCACATAGGTTCAAAACTAGGCAAACTTAGTAAATTGTCAAAACATATATCTGATTAGAATTTGAAGAAGCACATGCTATTCAGCAAGTTGATATCTGAATAGAATTTGAAGAAGCCTGTTGTCACATAGGTTCAAAACTAGGAAAACTTAGTAAATTGTCAAAACATATATCTGATTAGAATTTGAAGAAGCATGTAGTCACAAATCAGTAGGTTCAAAACTAGAGAGTACGAAATTTAAAAAGTAAAACAAAATATCAAAATGTAAATTGTAAGCAAGTTGTTGTCACATAGGTTCAAAACTAGAAGAAAAAAAAAAATTGTCAGTAAATTGTCAAAACATCAAAGCCTGTTGTATGTCTGTAGAATTTCAGCAAGTTGATATCTGAATAGAATTTGAAGAAGCCTGTTGTCACATAGGTTCAAAACTAGAAAAACTTAGTAAATTGTCAAAACATCTGATTAGAATTTGAAGAAGCATATGCCTGGACGTGTAGTTAAATCGGCTTGTGCAGAGCTGATGGAAGAGATGGTGCATGAAGAAGCACTTGATACGAATGTTCCAGACGAAACACCGATGGAGGAAGAAGCACCTGGTACGAATGTTCCAGACGAAACACCGATGGAGGAAGAAGCACCTGATACGAATGTTCCAGATGAAACACCGATGGCGGAAGAAGCACCTGGTACGAATGTTCCAGACGAAACATCGATGGCGGAAGAAGCACCTGATACGAATGTTCCAGACGAAACACCGATGGAGGAAGAAGCACCTGGTACGAATGTTCCAGATGAAACACCGATGGCGGAAGAAGCACCTGGTGTGCACCTACATGTGTGGTCTATCGTATACGTATATCGCGAGTACGCATAATAATGCAGTGAGATTGTGTCAAAGCAAGATTTCCAAGTCGTGAGGATCTGAATTAGTGAGGTGAATGAAAGCTTTGCATGGTTTAGTACTCTATGAACAATCAAAACACAGTCGTATTCATCCTATATATAACAGTGGGTTCCAAGGTAGGAACGAGGGTTCGGCTCGGGAGCAGTAGGACCCGGTTTTGTTTCACTATTGCGATCAATCAGAAATTCAGAACTACTTAATGTATAATGTATGATGTAGGTATAGTTTCAGCAAATCTGAAGAAGGTAGTCATTACAGTTTAAAAACTTAAACAAAATATCCAAATTGTCAATTAATAGCTAATTATGCCTGGACGTGTAGTTAAATCGGCTTGTGCAGAGCTAATGGAAGAGATGGTGCATGAAGAAGCACTTGATACGAATGTTCCAGACGAAACACCGATGGTGGAAGAAGCACTTGATAAGGTTGAAACACAAATGCAAAGGCTTCGCGATGCTGTTGGATTAAAAATAGCGCATTTAAATTGTGCTTCTTTGATTAAGAATTTTTATGAAATTTGTATGTTGATGTGTCAATTGGGTATCCATGTGTTCGCGTTAAGTGAAACGCGTTTAAGCGATTCAATCCACGATCGCGAAGTAAAATGTGATGGTTATAAATGTATACGTAAAGATAGGAATAGAGCAGGCGGAGGTGTTGCAGTATACATTAGAGATGATCTTGATGTTGTGGAAAGAACTGATCTAACTGATGATAGTTTAGAAATGCTGACTATTGAAATAAAACGTACCAATGCAAATCCGTTCTTGATTGTAACTTGGTACAGACCACTTAATTCTAGTGTGAAATTGTTCAATTCGCTTGAATCGGTGCTTCAAAGTAGGTGATATGAATTGTGATGTAAAGCTAGCTGAACGTAAACTATCGCAACAAAGCGTTTACTTGACGTTACCAATAGGTATGGCTATACACAACTTGTTGAGAATGTTACTAGAGAGTCAATTACAACATCTTCAATAATTGACTTAATATATACAAATGTGACAGAAAACGTAGATGTGGTAGGAGTATTACCAGTATCTTTAAGTGACCACTACCTTGTATATTGTACCTTGGGGGAAATTATTGTCCTGAGTATATAGGCATAACAGATGTTGAATTATTGAAACAAGATTCTTCTGCAAACCAATGGGGTGATATGGAAGTAACTAATGTTGATAAAGCATGTTATCAGTCTGAGAATGGTAATGATGTACAGGTGATTGATGGACACGCACCTTTCAAGAAAAGTAAACAAATTCAAAATAAAAAATCACTTAAGGTAAGTGAAACTGCTCGTCAGCTCATAAAAAAAAGAAATGCCCAAAAGAGTTTAGCAATGAAAACGCGTTCACTTGATGATTGGAATACATATAGAGATTTGTCTACTAAGGTAGCATCTGAAATGCGTAAGAAACCGTAGCCCCATAACTATACATAATTTATATTGCCGATTGATGCATGCATGTATCCTACGAATGAGTGTGTAAAGAATGATATATTATATATGTATGTTATATGTAATGTATGTATGTAATGTAAAATTTAAAAATGTATGTAATGTATAATGGAGAAAAACATTTGTTGAAAGAATGATATATGTATGTAATGTAATGATTCAGAATACAATTTTAAAAATGTACGTAATGTATAATGTAAATGAAAAATGTATGTAATGTAAAATTTAAAAATGTATGTAATGTAATGAAACATAAAAATAAAAATTGCCATGGAATTATAGCGTTTTTCGAGTTTGTTTTGTTGACTTTTGATTGCTATTCTCGCTTGTTTTGTGCACTAGTAGTGGAAATTACAATTATGCACACAAAACCGTATGGGAAAAATATACGGGGGCGGCGGGCGAATGAGACTTCAGGGGCGAAACAATGGCAGCTTGGCACTGGCAGAGCTGGCCGCCCGGGCCCGGTATAAACCGACATTTCATACATTTTTCTTTTTTTCCCCCTTCAATTACAAGAAAATTAAGACAGTGTGACATACAAATTGTATACAATTACTCACAAATCAAATCTTTAGTATGATATAGCATGGGTTCGGACCGTCCTGATTTTGCATGTCCATCATTAGATTATAAAAACAAACAATTATTTGGGGGTTTGGGCTTATACCCGTATATATAGACTGTAGTTGTAGGTAAATGGAAAATAAATAGATGCAACAGAAGATTACAAACATACACGTGTGAACTATTTATTTTAAAATTGCGATCAGTAATTTAAGTAAGGCTGAGTCGGTTCGATCGATCTAATCGGGTTCGTCAATGGGACCGTCACCATCGGGTCCCGGTTTCTTTTTTTTCGGAAACGGGCTCCGAAAAAAAAATGTTTTTTTTAAAAATTAAACAATAAAAAAATAAAATAAAAAAAGTTTAGCAATGAAAACGCGTTCACGTAATCATTTGAATACATAATATAGATTTGTATACTAAGGTATCATATGAAATACGTAAAGCAAAGAAACAGTAGCCCCATAGCTATACATAATTGCCGATTGATGCATGCATGCAATTTAGAGCGGAATCGATGCATAGTCTTGGGCATCCACCCTCCGAGTTAACTTTTTTTAGCAAAGCCTCTTGGGCATCCACCCTCCGAGTTAACTTTTTAGCAAAGCCTCTTGGGCATCCACCCTCCGAGTTAACTTTTTTAGCAAAGCCTCTTGGGCATCCACCCTCCAAGTTAACTTTTTTAGCAAAGCCTCTTGGGCATCCACCCTCCGAGTTAACTTTTTTAGCAAAGCCTCTTGGGCATCCACCCTCCGAGTTAACTTTTTTTAGCAAAGCCTCTTGGGCATCCACCCTCCGAGTTAACTTTTTTTAGCAAAGCCTCTTGGGCATCCACCCTCCGAGTTAACTTTTTAGCAAAGCCTCTTGGGCATCCACCCTCCGAGTTAACTTTTTTAGCAAAGCCTCTTGGGCATCCACCCTCCGAGTTAACTTTTTTTAGCAAAGCCTCTTGGGCATCCACCCTCCGAGTTAACTTTTTTAGCAAAGCCTCTTGGGCATCCACCCTCCGAGTTAACTTTTTTAGCAAGCCTCTTGGGCATCCACCCTCCGAGTTAACTTTTTTAGCAAAGCCTCTTGGGCATCCACCCTCCGAGTTAACTTTTTTTAGCAAAGCCTCTTGGGCATCCACCCTCCGAGTTAACTTTTTTTAGCAAAGCCTCTTGGGCATCCACCCTCCGAGTTAACTTTTTTAGCAAAGCCTCTTGGGCATCCACCCTCCGAGTTAACTTTTTTTAGCAAAGCCTCTTGGGCATCCACCCTCCGAGTTAACTTTTTTTAGCAAAGCCTCTTGGGCATCCACCCTCCGAGTTAACTTTTTTTAGCAAAGCCTCTTGGGCATCCACCCTCCGAGTTAACTTTTTTAGCAAAGCCTCTTGGGCATCCACCCTCCGAGTTAACTTTTTTAGCAAAGCCTCTTGGGCATCCACCCTCCGAGTTAACTTTTTTAGCAAAGCCTCTTGGGCATCCACCCTCCGAGTTAACTTTTTTTAGCAAAGCCTCTTGGGCATCCACCCTCCGAGTTAACTTTTTTAGCAAAGCCTCTTGGGCATCCACCCTCCGAGTTAACTTTTTTAGCAAAGCCTCTTGGGCATCCACCCTCCGAGTTAACTTTTTTAGCAAAGCCTCTTGGGCATCCACCCTCCGAGTTAACTTTTTTAGCAAAGCCTCTTGGGCATCCACCCTCCGAGTTAACTTTTTTAGCAAAGCCTCTTGGGCATCCACCCTCCGAGTTAACTTTTTTAGCAAAGCCTCTTGGGCATCCACCCTCCGAGTTAACTTTTTTTAGCAAAGCCTCTTGGGCATCCACCCTCCGAGTTAACTTTTTTAGCAAAGCCTCTTGGGCATCCACCTCCGAGTTAACTTTTTTAGCAAAGCCTCTTGGGCATCCACCCTCCGAGTTAACTTTTTTAGCAAAGCCTCTTGGGCATCCACCCTCCGAGTTAACTTTTTTTAGCAAAGCCTCTTGGGCATCCACCCTCCGAGTTAACTTTTTTAGCAAAGCCTCTTGGGCATCCACCCTCCGAGTTAACTTTTTTAGCAAAGCCTCTTGGGCATCCACCCTCCGAGTTAACTTTTTTAGCAAAGCCTCTTGGGCATCCACCCTCCGAGTTAACTTTTTTTAGCAAAGCCTCTTGGGCATCCACCCTCCGAGTTAACTTTTTTTAGCAAAGCTCTTGGGCATCCACCCTCCGAGTTAACTTTTTTAGCAAAGCCTCTTGGGCATCCACCCTCCGAGTTAACTTTTTTTAGCAAAGCCTCTTGGGCATCCACCCTCCGAGTTAACTTTTTTTAGCAAAGCCTCTTGGGCATCCACCCTCCGAGTTAACTTTTTTTAGCAAAGCCTCTTGGGCATCCACCCTCCGAGTTAACTTTTTAGCAAAGCCTCTTGGGCATCCACCCTCCGAGTTAACTTTTTTAGCAAAGCCTCTGGGCATCCACCCTCCGAGTTAACTTTTTTAGCAAAGCCTCTTGGGCATCCACCCTCCGAGTTAACTTTTTTAGCAAAGCCTCTTGGGCATCCACCCTCCGAGTTAACTTTTTTAGCAAAGCCTCTTGGGCATCCACCCTCCGAGTTAACTTTTTTAGCAAAGCCTCTTGGGCAAATTAAGTTCAATAAATCTGGAGAAAAAAAAAATGAATGAAACAAAAGAAAACAAAGATGTAGAGAAAACAAGCTTTTATAATTACATGATACTTATAATTTATCAAGTGATATTGATACCAGAGCTAATTCACTGAATGTACAATAGATTACAATGCATCTATGATCAACAACAAAACAAATGAAAAAATAATTTTTTAATGATATTTCTATTTTAAATAATCCAATTTGTAATGATAACAAAAGAAAAAAGAAGAAAAAAAGAGATTGAGAGAGGGTTGAACTCATGACCCTGAGCCTCTAAGACGAGGTCGGTATCCAATACACCATACAGTACTTGACAGATATTGAAGGGAAATTAGCGTGAATATACAATCACCAATGAGCCGTATAACCCTACACTGAGTTTAGTATCCTGACACAATATCTCTTTAATTTGATGTTTGAATATCGAAATTTGATGATGAAAATGATTCTTGCATTTGTCCTCAGAAGAGGAGATGAATAATGTTAACAGTGAATGAAACTTGCTGGATAATTTAGGCCGTTTGTGCTGAGCGGATGAACATAGCGATCTTTTTTCTTTTTTTTGGTGTGATCAAATCAGATTGTTTACTTCTATCGTAGATGGTGATGTTTCACGTTGGACAGTGCATGCGAACCAACTACTGTATACAATGATTACTGATGATTATAATACTGAAAGTAATTATATAATGCAATAAGTCTTGGAAAATGATTATGCTGATTTTCACAGCATGACATAGAATTCACTACCTTAAACAAATGATATATAATTTGTCATATTCAGAGAAGGCTAGAAATGAGCGCCAAAGATCTCAAAATGGCTGAAGCAGTTTTAAAACAAGGGAGAAACGGCCCACAAAGATAGGTGTCAAGCGCTGTAATCTGATTACCTGGCATTTATTTGCGCGATTCAGAAAGACAAGACACTTTATAAAAATGCACTTCGATGTGATGATTCTCGTACATCTAATAATACAAGTCCGTCTTATTTTGTGGTATCTCGACATATTCCGGGGTGGTGGTGGTGGTGGTGGTGGTGGTGGTGGGGGGGGGGGGGGGGAGGGGGGGGGGGGGAGGGGGTGCACTCATTGTATAATGTAAGACGGGTATGTGCCGCTTAAAAGAACCCCGTTTTCACACCCGATTGCTGCTCTAAAGATACCCGATTTTCTAAAATTGCCGCTACTTAGACCCCCGGAACTGATCTAGTTGTTGAGTATAGCGCCATGTCCATTATTCTTCTTCTAGTCAGCTCCTTGGACCACCATATGAGCCTTTTTGAGGGTTTCCGTAGGTCATTGATAGCTCCAAGTCTATGTATTTTGTAGTTTTACTCTGCTCCTTAGACCCCTAGCTTAACTCCTGGTTCAGGGTTTTTGTAGCTCCAAAGACCCTATATTTTGTTGCTTGTAGTCAGCTCTTAAGACCCCCATTCAGAGTTCCGTGCAGCACACCCCCGTCAAAAAATAATTTGAGCGCCCCCCCCCCCCCCCCCCCCCCGGGGACATATTTTAGCCAAATAGACTCCAGTCTTGTCCCCCCCCCCCCCCCCCCCCCCCCTCCCTGATTGCTGCGTTCTAGTATCTTATGACCATCATGTTTTCCACTTTTTATTATTAATTGTTTGTTAATTGTGGAGGCACCTGGGGGGGGGGGGGGTATGTGGCTATATTTGAAGTGCCGACTGTACTTGCCATGGTAGGCCTACAAATACTCAGGCTCAGATTATACTTTGTTTTGTGAATTAAGGTATAATTACAAAACAGTTTCTGCAATTTAAAAGTGTATTTTATCAGATTGCAGAAAGAGATACAATCGATTGTAAAGTTACAATTAACTGTAAGTCAGACAATTTGCGTGTTTCAAGTTTCAACCAATCATATATTTACACATATATATATGATACATGATCTGACTTACAATTAATTGTAAGATATAATATACACATTCGAATGTATCTCTTTTTAATTCTGCAGCGGGGGCCTGCTCGTTTGATCTCGATCAGCTGGGTTCATTAGTGAAAGGCTAGTCTCTGTTTAAAGCACATTTTATTTTTTTTATTTTAAATCTGTATGTATAGATATAATACAACTTAGAATAAATCTTTGAGAGGATTCTTATAGCGTTGTTCTAATAGCGCTGCTTTGAAACAATGGATTTTTAGTGTGTTTCAAAGTCTAAATGGAAAAATATCAACTTTTGTCTTGAACGACAACTATAAACACAAAACAACAACATGCTGTTGTAGCCTGTACGTGTGTGTGGTGATAATGATATGCATGCACATTGTGATGCATACATTGAATGCTCATGTGTGGGGCAGGAGAACTGGAGAATGCTAGCTTTTAGCTAGCTGCCTGTATAGTCAATACGTTTTACTCAACCCCATGATAATGTACATTTCGCCATCTTGTCAAGTCATGTGATAGTGTGGGACTGTCTACAGCATACATGATTTAACCCGGGTGAGTAGAAAAAGTAACCATAATACAGTGCATACAATACATTAACTGTAATCAGCGCTGTGTGTTACCGCACAGCGCCTGGAATGCCTGGTTACAGGCATACCTGTACTGTCATGTGTAAAATACTTTGTATGTTACACATGACCCCACACACTTCGTGGTGCCTTTGTTCTATACCGCTAGCGTCCGGTCGTAACCATTAACAACTCATTGTCAACTGGGTCACAGTGAATTCGCTCACACCCCTCGAACAATCAATTACCCCGCCGAGCGAAAACATAACGCACTACGTCAATGTGATTCTGTATGCTAAGCACAAACGGTATAAGTGGTGGTGCTGGTGGTTACAGGTTAGGTTAACAATACATATACATTGTCATTGATCTATTTTTTCTTCTCTGGTTTCCTGATATTCAGATCGAGCTATGGTTATGGTACTACGTCGCACGCCCGCCCGCGCCCGCCCGCCCGCCCAGCATGTGAAACATTGCGAATGCTGTCACCTTAGCGAAAAAGCAGGAAACCCCCTCCCAGCTCCGCTCCAGCCTACTCCATGGCCCCAACGACCATGGGAAGAGTTGCAGGTCGACATCTTCGGAGAACTGGTTGCTGCACCGCAAAACCAGCGATTTCTCCTGGTCGTTCACGACTTGCACAGCAAGTGGCCCGAGATCGCGACGACAAGCTCGATCACAACGACGACAGTCATCTCCATACGGAAGTCACACCGTGATCGACTAACTCAAGTCGTCTGAGCTGAGCTGCCAGTCCCTCAAAATCCCATTACGTCTTAACAATAACAGGTACGCATCACAAGTCAGAAATATCCCCAATTAGGGATACTCGTGCAGGCCCGTAGTGAGGATTTTTTATGGGGAGGTGCGAAATTTTCAAAAAGTGGACCTTTCTGAATTGCGTACGCACCCAACGCACCCCCCCCCCCCCTCCCTGGCTACGGGCCTGCTCGTGTATTAGGCCCCATCACTGCTTTAGATACACTTACGGTTTACGGTGGGGCTTAACCTAATGATACTGTGGTTCAGATTTTACACAAAAAAAAACATTCAATTAGTTTGGCCAATATTGCCTACTTTCAGCAACTTTATCAATACTGTTATTCTGCTTCTTTTTTTGGCCTGAAAATGATTGCTTTATAGGCCAGCGTCGTGGTCGGAATGAGTGGGGACTCTCAACTTATTTGATTGAATTTGTACATGGTTATGACTATCCAGTGGATAGTTCAAAATTTAAACACTTCAATGGTAAATATCTTTTTAAAGAATTCTGTCCCATGCTTCTATTGTTGATACAAATTTGTATCAACAATAGAAGCATGGGACAGAATTCTTTAAAAAGTGGTAGAACAGAGTTCCCAGTAAGTGTTGAGGATGCATGTTGACGATGTTATCCCTTTGTTAATTTTGGAAAGAATTTCCCCCTTATGTTTTAATTGTTTTGTCAATATTGGGGGCACGTGCACCCCTCCTGTAATAAAAGAAAACCCACATTGGGTTGAAATTTCCTGTTAACTCTTCCTGTCTACATTGAGTTGTTATTGTTTATGCCTCGATCCGCAACGAATTGGTTGGAGGCATTATGTTTTGGGGTTGTCAGTCCATCGTCCGTCCGTCCATCCATCCGTTCGTATGTCCCGTTCTTGTTATAATCACGATATCTCGAGAACTGGTTGACAATGTCCAAACTTGGTTCATCTGTATCTTGAAGAGCCATTGAACTGATTATATTTTGGGGTCATAAGGTCAAAGGTCACAGGGCTCAATATATGCAAAAAATTGTTATCACTATATCTCAAGAACAAATAGACATTGTCACCACACTCGGTAAATGTTTGTATCTTAATGAGAGGATGGAGTGATAAGACTCTAGGGTCGTGAGGTCAAGGATCACTAGGTCAAAGGTGACTGTGCTCATAAAAATTGCGCATTGGCGGAGGCTTCCATTTCCACTGCATGCAGTCGAATGTACATCTAGTTTAAATATTTCATCCTACATAACATATCAGGTTTAGATTGACATTCAATACTCCTCGAAACTCTTCATAATAAATATACACTAGATCGGCTGCGGCCATAAAGTTTTCAAGACTATCCACCCATCTCCCCCAGGTTTTTGGAGCCTGAGTGTCGAATTGGGCTGGGCAGGTCGGGCTCATAGTGCCCCCGAATTTATGCGCTAATGTGCACAATAAGTGTGCTTAAAATTATAGATATGATACGGTACTTACCACCGTGTAGATGATACATATGTTATGCAACTATGGGGTGGATCAGAATGATGATTTTTCGCTCCATTCCGCATCAAAATGAGTGATTTATGCACATCATCGACTTCTCTCCGTGCTGTACCGCGACTTCTGAACGACCGATGATTGCGTTTTAGTCTTCATCCAAGTCGCCCGCCGATTCCAAATAGACGGCAGATCTGACGCGCGCGTTTAGTGGTCGTACGGACTTACGCGTCAGATCGATCTGTCGTTTACTTGGAATCGGCGGGCGACTTGAATGAAGACTATAGCGCAATCATCGGTCGTTCAGAAGTCGCGATACGACACGGAAAGAAGTCGATGAGGTGCATAAATCACTCATTTGTATGCGGAATGGAGCAAAAAATCATCATTCTGATCCACCCCATAGTTGTATCACATATGTATCATCTACACGGTGGTAAGTACCGTATCATATCTATAATTTTAAGCACACTTATTGTGCACATTAGCGCATAAATTCGGGGGCACTATGAGCCCGACCTTGAACGCTACCGCTCCGCGGTAGCGTTCACTTGAGTTAGGCATGGGCACGCCAGCATAACGTATAAAAAACAATAAAATACATCTATAGGAATATGATTTTTTGATAATGTATCTTAGGTACATGTTTTTTCTAAATCATTATAATAGAAGTAAACGCATTTATTTATTTCGCATCTTGATAATGAAATGCACAGAATGTAGATAGCAAATATTAAAGGACAATGAAATCCAGACAAATTGTTGTATGCACTATAAGACACTAAATATAATGAATAGTCTCTGAAAATTTGAGCACAATCGGTCAAGAAATAAGAAAACTATGGCTCTTTGAAAAGAGCCATGTATTTCTTCGAGTGACTCAAATTGGCAACGCACTCTGGCAAAGTTGTGGACAATTCCCATACATTTTGTACACAAAATTTCAGTTTTGTTAAATTTTCTCAAAATTTATGTTTACCCTTCATTCGAGTTCAACATATGTTTTGTAGAATGCTTTTATACATAACATATCATGAGTTGGGGGAATGGAAAAATGTGACTATGAAGAAAACTGTAAAAATGGGAACATTTGTGTACAAAACATATGGGGAGTTGTCCACACACTTATCAGAGTGCGTTGCCAATTTGAGTTCCCCATAGGAATAAATGGACATCTTCAAAGAGCCGTAGTTTTCTTGTTTCTTACCCGATTATGCTCTAACTTTCAGAGATTATTCTTCTTAATCTCTTCAAGACTATGACAGCAACATTTTGCTTGGGTTTCATTGCCCTTTAAATAGACTATATATATATATCAAAACAAAAAAAACTGAAAACAAAAATTTTAAATGATATTTCTATTTTAAATAATCCAATTTGTAATGATAACAAAAGAAAGAAAACAAAAAAGAGATTGAGAGAGGGTTCCCAGCAAACACAAAACGTTTACAGAACGTTTACAAAACGTTTTTATTAGGTTCCATGGGTCTTCGTCTTTAATGAACGTTTACAGAACGTTCTTAAAACGTTTTTATTAGGTTCCATAGGTCTTCGTCTTTAATGAACGTTTACAGAACGTTCTTAAAACGTTTTTATTAGGTTCCATAGGTCTTCGTCTTTAATGAACGTTTACAGAACGTTCTTAAAACGTTCTGCTGGTCCTTGCACTTAAAAGCAAATATATGAAAGGTTTTTTATTGGTTTTTCTAACGTTTAAACAACGTTCTAAAAACGTCCATTTGGAACGTTCTAAAAACGTTTTCAACCTTCCACAAATAAACGTTTTAAAAACGTTTTCCCAGAACGTCCAAATAACCAACTTTGAACCTGTTTAGAACGTTCAGAAAACGTCCAATTGTTAGTTGGGTATTGTCTGTGTATTCATGGAAGAATATCTATTGACGCATGTGAGATAATCTTTCTATTCAGATCCTCCGTGGACAAAACAAAAATTCCATCACTTGTGGTCAGCTATTGTCTATAGGTCGTGGCAAACTCGTATGCAACTCGCCAAAGTGTGAGAGCTGCTTAAAACGTTTGGCTTTCATTGAAATTTGAATAGACACAAAGTCCTGTAAACGTGGTTATTGAATTTGCTGGCTCTGCATGACCGGCTATTATGAATGACACATGCAGTGATCACAATGCAGTGGCACCGGATTCAAGCCTACTCAAGAAATTGAGCAAAGTGAGGGTGCTACATAATGGTCTCATGATTGTGTGCAATAAATTTAATTATTTCCTCAGAGTTAATGACATTAAAAAATCTCTTAGAAATCAACCAAAGAGAGTCAAATCCTGAAAATATTCAAGCACATCCCTAGATTTATTTCCAATATACTGTATTTTGTTTAAACTCGTCCGGAATTCTCTCCTGTTAAAGGGCATCAAGCGTGGGGATGCTACATAGTGGGTCGCCATTTTGTACTGGGCTAGTTTACGTTTGCGCGCACCGCATGACACTGAGCTATTAAACGTGCATCACGCACCGTGCGCAACGCATACGCAAGATGGCGCCGCGCAACTGATTTGACGAATCTGAACTACCTTTAACGTGAACTACATCGCACCTATCATGGGTTGCCATAAATTTTGGACGGAAACTGAGAAATTCTGTCTACCTAGTCAGAAAGGGGCTTCTATATATAAATCGCAACTTCTTGCCACGTCTACCATCCAGAGACATACAAAGACGTAGTAGACGTAGACGTAGTTGTTGTGAACAATCACATTGTTCCCAACAACTACGTCTATACGTCTACTACGTCTTGTCTATAAAAACAAAGACTGATTTTGGTCTAAATTCTGCCCTTTGAACAGGCTCGATCTCTAAGGAAATCTAACAATTTGTGACTTGTTAAAATTGTATAAAGTGAATTCCAATGCAGAAACAAACATGTACCAAAATTAGTAGTCAAAGCAAGTATAAGCCTAGTCTAGGTTCTATACTCTGTATACACCTTTCCCCCACATACGCGTATAAACCCGGTGCATCTGTACGCCCAATGAACTGTCCGTTCAGATTCACCGGGCATAGATGCACCGGGTTACGCGATATGGGGAAAGGTGTAAAAACAGAGTATAGAACCTAGACTAGTATAAGCCTGACTCCGTCCCTTCCTCGATCAAGATCACTGACATTGAAATACAGCTACATGCAGACCAGTTGATGGCAGCATGGAATTCTGATAGAAAGCTTTCTATACCTCCGTGCATTGGCGCTGACCTGTATGACAGCGAGATTATTATTCAAAGTGAAAACCCTCCGCGCCAATTTGTTACATGACTGTACAATAGATGGCGACCATATTCGATTCAATATCAGATCGGTATGTATGTAAACAGCTCTGTACCAATCGACATATAGGCCGTCCCCTGCCCCTTTATTCCCCTTCCCCACCACTAATTTGCAAATAAGTCGATTTCACAAAAAATATCAAATTAATGTCCCCGGCCCGAAACCCTAACATGGGAAATTGTGTATTGCCATGACATGACAAAACAACTTGACAACGATATTGCTCAGAACAGGCAAACGCCAAAACTGCTTGGATATTGCTAATTGGTTGACTGGGCATACTAGTGTACGTCTAATAAATAAATGGAAATGAGCACAATTCTGGTCAGTTTCCCGAATTAAGGTTTACCCTTATCCCCCCATGTTGCTTTCTATTGTTTTGTCATGTTATTGGGGCCCTTAGTGGTCCACGCCCCACCCCCCCCCCCCCCCCACCCTTCCCCAAGTTCCCCTTTTTAGCGATGGAAATGCAGTCGTAACCGGCCCATGTTGCACTTTGAGAAGGCCGCTCGTGCGTTGGTCACCCGTTGGTCACTGTTAATCTCAAGTGGTCCGAGGCTTATTCTTATCACCCGCTCCTATTCTTCATGCTCATCGGTTCACTTGAGTGATGGATTATTTAGATTAGCGCGAATATGTTTGAAAGGAAACAATCGCCAATAATTAGGACAATGTTGTGTGCCTATAATAAAATGGAATACGATTTTATTTAAATAACAATCCCACCCCAAACTCATGCAGATTTTGTATCGCTGTTTTTTCTTCTTAATTCCAAACTTTGCTTAATACCTTTTCAGGTGCATTTATATACACTATGTAGCAATCAGAATCTAAGAATAGGAGCGATAATGACCTACTCGACAAGGCCTATAGATTATAGAACAGTGAAAATGCTGAGGTAGATTGAAACGAGTATCGGTCTTTTGTATTTTAAAGAGAAAAAAGAGAAAGAAAAGGGAAAAGGTGGAACATGTCCAGGGCTGCACGTGCCATACGTGCCCCTGCACGGACCCATATAAAGAAGGAAAAAACACACGAAACGTCGTACTTCATGGGAATCAAACATCTTGTTTCACTTTCGATTTAATTGGACACAAGTTGTCAAGTTCAAACCCAATATCGTGTCGCCAAAGTCGGGCTATCGAACGAAAACTAAAAATCCCTGGTCTTGGTATAATTGTCTGTCGTAAAATATTCCCTATTCAACTAGAGTGGAACCAGTCGATTTGTCCGCATATTTTGGGAAGTATACAATATCCCGGGGGTGGGGGGGGGGGGGGGGGGGGGGGCACTCATGTATAATGTAAGACGGGTATGTGCCCAATTGTGCCGCTTAATACAAGACCCCCGTTTTCACACCCGATTGCCGCTCTCAAGATACCCGATTTTCACAAATTGCCGCTCCATATAGACCCCCGGAATGACTTGGCTAGGTAGTTGAGTAGCGCCAAGTCCATTATTCTTCTTCTAGTCAGCTCATTGGACCACGTAGGCCGTAGGTCTTCGGTAGCTCCAAGTCCATGTATTTTGTAGTTTTAGTCTGCTCCTTAACTCCCGTTTCAGGGTTTTTGTAGCTCCAAAGACCCTATATTTTGTGCTTGTAGTCCGCTCATAAGACCCCCATTTCAGAGTTCCGTGAGGCACACCCCCGTCAAAAAATACTTGGAGTGCCCGCCCCCCCCCCCCGGGGTTATATGCCATTCTTATACAAACAAAAGAATTTGTATTTTATAATTTTAAAAATCCTTAATTAAAGGGGAGGGGCTGTGTATATTATGATACTACTGTAAATTAAAGAACCTAGTCCGAAAAATCAACCAATGTTTCGAGGGTTCTTTGACGATTTTTTTTTCTGTCTCACCCGTTCTCTACATAAAATCAGGATGGGGTGGATAGTATGACGTCATAATATTAAAGGACCCCCCCCCCCCCCCCCATAACAAGGTGGATCTATAAAGAGCCCAGCTTTAAACTAAACACAATACGTAATTATGTAGGATAAAGAGGTAAAGCACACCACCAATCCACCATGAATAATTGTTAAATATAAAGTGAACGCAATAATAAATAATACATTTTTAAAGATCATTCCGTAAGTTGTCATACGCCGCGCAGTAAGTAATTTAAATCTATTAGAAATTTGAATTAAACTTTCAACCGAACGTACGAGACATTCATTTTGTGAATGCACTAAATAAACTGTTCAAACCACTCGAATACAAGGTGCTCAACATTCAGCATCAAATCACGGCCATTTTTCGGGAACTTTCTTGAAATTGATATGTTATAGAAATACGAAATTATATACACAGTCGTAAATCAGAGTCTATGGAACAGATTTCTTTATTTACGGCGCGGAAACATAATTTTCTTTGAACCCTGTCCTTATACTGCTTCTCTTCATGACACTTAGCCTTACTCAAAGGCGTAGCTAGGTTATTTATTGGGGGGGGGGGGGCAGCAGGGGTGTAGTGGATGTGGAACGGCATAATGATGAGAATGATGTCGATTTCATCAGCATTATGCAATAATTATGTTTGATCGATTTTAATTCTTCGTCTCAAACAAACGTGAGGAGGGTTTGGGGGGATTCGCCAAACTATATATAGGCCTACTTAATTATTGTACGCAGTGGAGAAGCGTAGTTGTGCTTATTTCTTCTTGTTCTTTTTTTTTTGTTTTTGGGGGGGGGGGGGGGCGAGGATGGGGGTTAGGGCACACCTTATGAAATCCATTATTTTTAGCCAGCCTTTCCCCCTTATGTTCTCTATTGTTTTGGAACTTATCACTGGGGGCACGAGCCCCCCCCCCCCCCCCCCCCCCCCCATCCCCCCACCCCCTGTGCGCCCCGGACCTACGCCACTGCTTATACAAACAGCATGACATTGATATTAGGTGATGTTGATTTCTCGTTAAGATTTATTTCCATCAAATGTCATAAATTGTGTGCGCAGGACAATAACCTTGGCATTTACAATCAGAGAAACACGTTTTAGATAATTATCTTCTTGAGAAAAATGATATAGTGGACTACATTTTTATTTCTATCTCCAGAACTTTGCTCTGCTATAGATCAAGACAAAAAGATATGCATCATCGAAATCGCTGTTATTCATGTCTGACCCAGACAGATTAATCTGACTCAGACAGATTAATCTGACCCAGACAGACTAATCTGTCTCATGCTATTGTCTGTAATAACAAGGTAGACCTATACCTGGTTATATATATTTCTTTTATTCTAATAATTTCTAACTCATTGGCAACTCGAGTGGTTCTTTCATACCTTGCTACTTCACCTTTAGTTATAGAATTACGATCGACCATTGTAGACAGGTGGCCTCTATAAGCCGGGTTTGACTGTATTACCATGATTACGTTGAATCCAAATCTGAACAGCAGGGATGTCCCGGAGTATAGGATTTGCCTGAATTGTGTTATGTTATACCATTTCATAAGTTGAAACCCTCTCTACTATCTGATCAATGTCATTTTTTCTTCTTCAGATAATACGTATTGCTAGTTTGGGGAATATTTATCAAAGACAACAAAATATAAATAAATAAATTGGATTTCAATATGATTATCATAGAAGTGAAAACAAAGTGACGTAGCGTCTTACTGGATACTAACTATTTTGACTATATTCATGATCATTATAAAGTTAAAGGTAGTGTTGAGTATTGGTATTTCCCGAAGTGCCCCCCGATATTTGTTTGTGAGATAAGGAAAAACTGACTGTCAAATTCGAAAGAACATACAATTTTAATGACAGAATAAACTTTATTTGATCAAAATCGGTTCAGAAACGGCTGAAATATCCATAAATATATTTTTATTCAAAATGTTTTTCAACTGCAATCACCGGGCGATATTTCGACTTTTTAGAACAATTTCAAAAAATGCTCGAAGACTGCTTTGAAAAAATCAGAATAGGTTTTTAAAAAGTCGTTGATGATATCTCTATTGAATCAATTTTTTAACAAACATTAAATGCACAATTTTGTATGAAAAAAGGCTAAAACCAATGATTTTTTTTAATAAATAGCGCCCTCTTGAGTTGTAACGGCTCTTTTTGAATGATAACAGGGGTTTTACTTAGTCGTTTGTAATTGTATGCTGAATACATGAATAAAACCGCACGCGTATACGAAATGCGACGGGGTGAGAGTTGCCGAAGCAATTTGGTTTGCAGTTTTCATTATTTTGACAAGCAAAGAAAAGTAATTTTCTTTTTAAGGTAGACGCTTTTGCCCCACAATTTTTGTTTTTAAAACTATCGGGATCCCCCCTCCCCCTCTCCCCGCCTTGTTCGCCTGTGCACTATATCAAAAGAACAATCGGGAATGATTTGTTTACTAACTAAAAATAATGTTTAATATCTATAAATAATTGACCTCTTGCCAGGTATAAGGAACATTCATCCCTCTCGATCGCTTGGAACCGTTTCGCGTGCACAAGCATATCAATTATATCAGAATACAAACGAACGATCAACCTAAAGCATTGTCCGAGGTGAAGGCTTATATACTGCGTTTTATTGAAAAATCAATATTACCAATAATAAAAAAAGAAACAAAACATAATGATTTACTGAAGTACTTGGCACATCGTACGTAAAACAATGGTTGGATGAATTATAGCACCGCACTCGTGGTTTTATCGCCGAGGAGGTCGATAATAGTACATGACACCCGGAGACAACAACAAAACCGACAAAAAAGTCGATGATAATTGATATGTGCCGTGAATAAATGATTTCGCTTGGTTACCACGCGTCACGAACAAAAAAAAAACAGCTTTGAAATGAAAACGTTCGCAGGAAAATCGTGGATGGCAAACAATTAGCAAATCGACTCGACTTTACTCATTTTCATTTCATCACGCGTAATTAGACTAGAGGGAGCTTTTATTGCAGCTGGAGAGAAGGAGATTGCATGTGAGTAATTTAATTTATCTATATTATGGGTTTCCAATAACTTTTTTTTTAAACTTGGCTATTCAGTATAGTACACAATTTTGTAAAAGATGGAAGATTTTTGTACTTTGAAATTACAAAAAATCTAGGCTTGTGAAACTCTGATTTAAATGGACATAATTATAATTTTACAGGATAATTTGTAGGTGCAGGTTTATCTTTTACCTAAATGCCTGTTACAGGAAGTACATCCACTACATGATAACACACAAAAGAGTCATATTTAGGAATATAGACGAAATTCCGACAAGGTCATTCACTTTTTTCGCATTATATAACTTGATATAATTATAGTTATATAAGTCACAGAAATTCACGTTGTCGAGAACGTGAGAAATTTAAAAAAACTATTGTCCCAAGTACGCTTATCCTTGGCATAAAGCCGAGTCGACACAGCGGGGTGTCCTTTGGTTAGGGCCATGGTCGTGTGGTCGCAAAAGGGCTCTAATAATATTAAACAAAGCTAAACGTTCAATACATTTGTAAAGCTAATCTGTATCCAGTGAAAAGATTGTCTTGAAACACATTTAACAATTTGCCCATACCGGAACTGGGTGTTTGCAAAAATCTATAGTAGGATGCTATGCCCGAGCATTTTAAAGTAGACTTAAAATGTAACTTAGCTCGTGAGGTATATAGGCCTTGGCCTTTCTTGTTCTTCGTATTTTCTCGTACATCTTCACAACCAAAACCAATATAAGAATATGAAATTAATCTAGATTTATATTTATGGAATATGATATCAGAAAACAGAATGATCAAAGTGGTAAGTAATGGTGCAAAAGGCTGAATATTTTTTTCTCGAAATATTGTCTTTGCCTTTAACACTTAATGTTTGACTTTCTCTGTGTCCATATTGCATCTTTACATGCACTATACGTATATCATATTTTGTTGCGATCTCATAATTATAAAGTTCCATAATAATATTATTAATATACATAATACGATACAAAGGAATACGAAGTTGAGGTATTATTTTGATCACCGTTTTATATGTTTGAAACTTTAGTATCACCCATCAAAGCAGTTAATTGAACGGAACATTTCGCTTTCAATCTTCCATTTCAGAACCATGATGGGCTTCACTATAAACAACGGGAAATCGGCTAAGCGTTAACGTACGAATGCTCGCCATGTTGACTTACGAATGACATTGCTAAAGGGCCGGAATATCATAGCAATACTGATACATATAATGTGTGAAATACACTGACAAATACATACTATATACCACCTTCAGAACCTTTATAAATGTTGGTATTTTCTTAGTTTCATATGATTCGATTTATCCGCTGAGGATGAGCTGAGGTGTATTGATATTCGGATCCGACTTACACACTTGACATGCTTGGTCAAACGTGTCAATTAAAGGTTGACTAAATTACAAATTCATGTTGACTTTTGTTGATCTGTAATAATGTATACATCACATATCTTTTGACTTTTTGATGTACATTTATGTCATATATTTTATATTATTTTTTCTATTAATTTTGTTCTACCTGCTAAGCTCCACCCCTAAACAAACACACCTCCAAAAGCAAATGACTTCTAAGCATCATCATGCCAGTCACTCATCAGTCAGCTAGATGAACAAAAGACATTGGTATGTCCCTTTCCATCAACTGACCACCTGTTCGCAATAGCATTGCATGTTTTTATACAATGCCCACTCACCATGAAAAGAAGGGTTTCAATGAAAACATGCAATGCTAATGCAATAAGGTACTTAGTGGGTGAGGACATACCACTGTCTGTTGTTCATGTTTATCTAGCTGACTGATAGTTGACTGGCATGATGATGTCACAAAAGTCATTTGCTTCTGGAGGTGTTTTTTTAGGGGTGGAGCTTAGCAGGTAGAATAAAAGTAATAGAAAAAATAATATTAAAAATATGACAAAAATGTACATCAAAAAGTCAAAAGATATGTGATGTATTCATTATTACAGATCAACATGCATTTGTAATTTAGTCACCCTTTAAGGGGGGGCTGTCATCACAGATCGATCATGTGCAACAATAGCGGTACTTATCCGCCATCATCATTACCAACGCTCCCCGTTTTCTTGCCAAGTTCCACGACCTCTATTATCTAGTCCAAAACTCGGTGCCACTTAGTGCGTGCACTCATGCATGCTGATCGCTGCTCCGGTAACCGCCAGATTCCTCATTCATCAGTGAATAGAGTAACTTGGTGGATCGCCAAAACGCTCTCATCTCATCCCCTGGCAATCGAAGCACTCTGCGGACACATCGCGTATCGAGTATATTAAACTTCCCACATCAAAGCAATTACAATGAGAGAGACACAACACAAGGTGCTCCGATTCTCGACAAACATGGAGATTGTAAAGGAACTAGATCTAGACGCACCAGAAGACCCTGTTCTCATCAAACCGACTCCTACCCGACCAGTGCTAGTACCGCAGCTTTCCTTTTCGTTCTTTGCCAGCCCAGAAGCTCAAAAGGCTCTGCAATCTCTGGATGGAGAAGGAGAAGGAGATGATGAAACATTGGACAAGAAAGGAGAACCTGACGATAAATATTGTGGACATGATGATACTGAATTGGATGGAGAGAAAATTGATGACGCGTCCAAAGATACGCATGCTGGTCTAAGAAGTAGATATCGATGGCGAGTTGTGTCTCAGTCTGTGAGAAATCGTCGCTTGTCGGACACAAGTCTGAGCGCTCTCAATCAGATGTCAAAGGTTGGAAAACCAAAAGAAAACGCACAAGAACATTGCTTTGGTAGGACACCAGCTCCCCGAAATCTCCAAGAAATCTATCTCCCCCGAAGTTATCAATGACCCCATTTCCTCCGAAGACCCTAAGGTCTCGGCGGATGTCTTTGTCACCCTGTCGACATCCTCTGATTCCTAATCGGATGCAGGCATCACCAGGTCTACTGCAAGCCAATCTTCACAAGACAAAGTCTAAATCAGACGCAGGTCTAAACATGACAGGGACCGGAAGTGAATTAACCGACTCGTCCGTATTCAGCAGCGAAACCATGTCGACGTCGTCGTCAACCGAATCATTGAAGAGTGACATATCGGGAAAGAACCCCGTTAATGCACAAATGCTATTTCGCCGTCGTCTCTCCCTCCCGGTAAACATGGGGGCCGCTCTTATCTCACCTCGGCTGCACTCGCCCGTGCACTCGCGAACGAAAATATACGAACGTCGGTCATCGTTCACGGGTCTGTCATCATCGTCGCCGACACCATCTGTCAGCTGTAAGCTGGACAGGAAGCACAGCTCAGGCGACATCGGTCCTGGTCGTACCTCGGTGGCGAGTCTGCAGGCGAACCGGGAGAAGCTGGAGAGTCTGATGCGGGAGCGATCGAGGGCGGTGGCCAAGTTGTCTGTGAACGGAGGTGGGAGTAGCGAGAGCCTGGTCTCCCCCACATCATCACCTGCACCGCCGATATATATCCGGTCCAAACACAGCATCCCACGCCCTCTGCTCTGCAGGTCACCGTCGCTCACATTGGATAGCTGCTCGGACATCATTCTCTCCGAGGTTAGTTCAATGAATCATTACCCTCTAAACATTCGTCGTTTATAATTAAATTGGAAATGGGGACCCGTTCACAATGGTTCAAGCATAATTAGTATAACTTTGTTGTTTTGTTTAACGCGAAATTGTTTTAATGTTGTCGTCCATACCCATGGCAAGGGCGAAAGAAATGAGTAAAATACAATGAATTTTATTTGTTCATTATGTTCTCTTTTTTTTCATCGTATTGCTGCATTTCAACAATATGTAGCGCAACTATAATACTAGCAATTCAATGACATTTCATCGAGTTAGATTTCACTGTTCCAATAATAAACGTTAAATACTTTTGAATCCACCTTGCATAGATGCTATGACAAGTTTGTTTGGCAAGTTATTATAGGTTGCCAGGAACAACCCCGGAAGCTTTAGGATTTGTGTATAATTATTCAGAATTCAAGATTCCATTTATATGGGACAAAATAAGTAGGCCATTTACAGCTCAATTTTAGTGGGCAAAGCCAGTAGTTCTGAATGAGTGGGTTCAGGGGACCATGCATGGTCAAAGGGGGTCAAAGTGCCTAAACGGGAGTCCAGGGGACGAAGCCCGCGGGAGATTTTGGATTTTGGCAGACTATTTTATCAACTTCCACATGATGAATGAGAGAGTGTCCATCCGTCCATTTTAATGTTCTTTTATATTTTTGGAACCCACATATTTGGGGAGGTGGTGGGATGATAATAATACAGACCATTCATCCCCACCTAAAAAATCCCCATCCCTGCCGTGATCGACGCCCATAATCACAATAGTGAAATCATGTATCTGCCACTAATTAAATTGTTTTACATTGTTTATTGTTTATTGTTTATGAAAAATAATTTATTTGGTGCATGCATAATGTGGATATGAAACAAATACAAGATAAAATTATTGTCATTATCACCCCCTATCACCTATCATCTCAATTAGTTAAAATGTGCTTTGTGATTAATTTGGTCGTGTCTTTTGATTTGGACTCGTTTACTATCATTAGTATAGGTTTTCCCATCCATTTTCAAACAATCGTCATTCAATTTCGATAATTGTTAACTTCAATTTCGTCTCGGAAATGTGTGGCTTTCAGTTTGTCATGTTCAATTTCGTCTTTCAGCACCCAATTTCGTTCGTTCCCAATCAAATTCGTGTTTGTCATATACATTTTAGTCAAAGGTAATTCGATTTCGTCCAATCGCAGACTGTGGGGCAGAAAGTGATGATCAATTTCGTCATTTTGCGATCGATTTCGTTCTTTCTCGTTCAAATTCGTCTCACATTAGCAAGCTGTGATTGCCAACAATATAAACCCACTGTTATCTAGTAACATTGTCCAAATCCTCAAAACTTACTTGGAACCTTAGCGGTTCTCTCATACCTATCAGCCTATAGGCCTACCTTGTTGTATTCTTATAACAATAGAAGCATAAGACATGTTTTTGGTTTTCGAATTTCCCTTTCGTTCAATAGAAATTTACGATTGAAGTGCTCAAATGTTTAACTTTCCACTGAATAGTCACAACCGTGTACAAAGTCAGTGCAATGAGTGAGTTAATATCACTTTGCATTTTCGCTTATTGCTCGGCCATATAACATCCATTTGACGTGAACCTTTCACACATTACACATTGTATCAATCATTGATCACATTTGCACTTGTCAACAAAGTTACTATACCTCGCACAAAAAGTTCCGCAATCGAGGTTTGCGCATTAATAACTTTTGTGTTACGCTATAACCATTCATAAATTTGGTATCATTGGAAAGCGTGAATTCTCCCCTTTACATTGGTATGAAATTTGTTATGAATATTTTATCATGGAATGTGAATGTGCATTACATCCAAATGTAGGGCAAAGTAAAAAGTGAAATGTTGCAAAATGCACTGATTTTGTCAGTAGAGTGCCTTCCTTGCCTTGAATGGGGGTGAGGTGGTCATGCATTCAAGCCACGTTTTAATCTTCAAACAAAAGGAAGGCAAAATCAGTGCATTTTGCAACATTTCATTTTTTACTTTGCCCTACATTCGGATGTAATGCACATTCCATGATAAAATATCCATAGCAAATGTTATATCAATGTAAAGAGGAGGATTTATGCTTTCCAATGATACCACATTTATGAATGGCAATAACGTAATAGGCAATCAAGCCACGTTTTAATCTTGAAACAAAAGGAAGGCACACTGTTGACAAAATCAGTGCATTTTGCAACATTTCACTTTTGACTTTGCCCTACATTTGGATACAATGCACATTCCATGATGAAATACTCATAGCAAATGTTATATCAATGTAAAGGGGAGAATTCACGCTTTCCAATGATACCAAATTTATCAATGGTAATAACCTAATAGAATAGTTATTAATGCGCAAACCTCGATTGCGGAACTTTTTGTGCGAAGTATAGATCCCTTACAAAAATAAATTGTTAAGGAAGTCAACTATTTCCAATTCATTTATCTTAATAAAAATCAATTAATGACGCAATTAGCTCGACTTACACGAAAACGAGTTTCTTACAGCGTGTATTTTTTACAGGCAAACAAATCCATATACAGGAAAGTTCGATCACCTAAAGAGAACAAAACGGGTTATTAACTATTGTAGCATTCGTAATATGCGAGGCAGAACAAATAAATGAAACAATACGAGATTAGGCCTTGTAACGATCTATTTGCCATTTTCTCTCATGTGCTATAGACATCAAGTCTACAGGACGACGAGTCCCCACGCATGAGGAACTCCGCGGAGCTAGATAATGGACCGACACCAAGTTCTGACGTCACCACAGCCATAACAGCGGAGCCATCCAGCCCACCGACACGCCTGATCGCGAGCGAAGCAGCGAAGAGTTCTGATGACTCGGTCTCCGGTACGACTCTTGCCCTCCTAAGAGCGCGAGAAAGGCCCGTTTTCAGGAGACGCGGTTCTGGTTCGATCGATTCGGGCATTTCGGTAACCGACTCGATGTCGTCGTCAGCCTGGGATCTGGAGCCGAGCTTTGTCGAGTTTGGCAAGGTGCCGCAGATGAGGCGACGACGAGGGACCATCTGCATCGGTTCACTGAGTTCTTTTCTCGCATCCTCCTCACTACCAGGTAGAAGCACAACCGGTCACACCCCTCAACCACCCGATGGCACCGCCGTCCCCGACGCTCCGACGTCGTCAAATACGGTCAGCCCGCGTTCCGACCACGACATCAAACAGGACATCGAGGCAGAGCTCCAGCATCGTATCGTCAAAACCAAGAGCCAGTTGCTGATGCAGGCCGCTCCGGGAACAGCAAGTGTAAACTCCGCCGTGGCGCGCCTGGAAGCCCGCGCTAACTGCAAGACTACGAACGGTCGTCTGCGCAAGATGATGGACAGCCTGACTCAAGAACGAACCACTTCGGAACTCCTCATAATGAAAGCGGCCATGAGCGCCATGTCAAACGAGACGTCGGGAACATTAAGGAAAGCTAAATCACTGGACTGTTAGCAGTGATGATGAAAGTTAGTTTGCATCGATTACCTTCCTATATCTGAAATTATTTTCAAGTGCAGTTTTCAGCTTGCCTATATAAAATCAGTTACAAAATGTAAATTCCAAATAACTTCAATTTTTTGTTTGCATACGGTACCATCAATACATATTATTCGATCAAAATGTTGTTGTTGTTAGTTGTTCACTCTTTAGGGGGAAATAATCCTGCCACAGATGTGCATGTGGTTGGTTTTAATAAAGATTATCGTTCATTTGACAAAGTATATAGAACACATTTAGGTTAACAAACTAAACTGATGTTCAATACAATTTATTAAATTTATTTAGTTACATTGACATAAAGCTGTGATAGTGATAACTTTTAAACACATGGGTGGAATTCACAAAGGAGGTTTGTAGGAGGTTTGTACAAACCATGGTTTTACCATGGTCTACATCTATGGAATGCTGCTTGTATACAAGTAAATTGTAAATCAACATTAACAAGGAGTTTACATTCTTTCTCCATCAGTTTACAAATGTCATTCCATATATGTAAACCATGGTCAAACCATGGTTTGTACAAACCTCCTACAAACCTCCTTTGTGAATTCCACCCATAAAGATTGTAGCAAAAATAATTATGATAAACACGTATACATAACACTCATCGTGATGACAATAATATAAACAAGATTTTCACATAATTCAGTTAACTGTTATCAATCTAGATACATAATTGCAAAATCATTTGTAACCATTCTGCGAAGTACTTGAGCAATAAAAACAAAGTGTATAACTTTATAATAAACGCATCAATTTCATATAAATAATTATGTCAACTTTGCTACGAGCTTTTTAAATATTTCATCACATTAATTCATCACATCAATTCATCACATAAATTGTGTAACTCACTAAACATCGTCTCTTATGTTTAAACAAGCAATATATACATTTTAATTTTCAGTCAAATCCAAAACTTATCATAACCGGAATTCTACTTTCATGCACTCCCACTCGCACATGCACTTGCACTGCACCCATCTGATCAAAGTCATGCATACTGTATACAACACAAAAGCATTAGTTTGTGTCGCTGATTGTCCCCAAGAGGCCGCCATCGATTTCAAGCTTACAGCTCATGATGGCGGTCTCCTGCATTTATGTGCTTTATGTTTTACTCGAAATTGATAATTATGTTTGTAATATTCTTTATGTATAATTATTACCTTGTAATTATATTGTTAAAAACATGATTTGTACGATTATGATTATGTATTGTTTTGAAAAAAATGCAGAAATAAAACAAACAAACAAACAAATTGTAAGTACGCATGGTAACTAATGCTATTTCATCACATGAATTAGAAGAACAAAATAATGTTTAAACAAGGAAGTATTAGAAAGCCTTTCTAATACCTCCTTGGTTTAACTAAATTAATCTTAATAATGCAATAGAAATAATATTCTAGCATAACGTAATTTCTTGATTAAAACACAAATAATATATGATATTGACTGTTCATTGTGATTCATATTAGGCCTATATGAAAAGTTAAGCGGACGAGCCCGAATCCCATTACTATCGAATTAATCGCAATAATTTAATATCGTTATTCCAACACAATGCAGGAAGTAATTATTTTGTACCGACAGCAATGAAAATTCGCACATTTTGTTTTTATTGTTGAACTACATATCTGTATGATATGTCTAGTAAAATCATTACTGGGATGTCAAAATCAATTGTTGACTCATCCTTGGAACACACTAAGAAGATATTACAAAATAGACACACAATTCCTATATAAATTAGCCTCATTTGCATAATTTATGTATAATGATACATAAATGTAATCTTATACAGTTGTTAACTGTGGTGGAGAGAAAAGCACGGAATGTTCTACTCCCAAGGGATTTTAAATGCTATTGAGGGAAGAGTAAATAAGTCCCGAGACGTAGTCGAGGGACTTTTTTTCTTCACGAAATAGCATTTAAAATCCCGAGGGGAACATTCCATGATTTTCCCCGACAGCAAAGTTAACAACTGTTTTATCATCTGAATTGCCATGTAACAGTCCCATGTAATATCCAAAAATATTACATGGCAGCTCATGTACTGTATTTACTAAGTCAGGTGATAAATTATGATTTTATCATCTTCATTGAAATATTATACTTGAATTTTAACATTCCTGCGGCGACCACCTTGGATTTGTGAGACAAGTAGACTGCTAATGCTGACAATAACCTGCCTAAAGCATTTGTTTACTTTGACTTACCCTAGTTCATCAATGTGCATAAGTTGATACATCAATTAGTTCTATAAAGACTATAATTTCATAATTATATCACATTTGTTGCCAGTGCATTCATTATGCATATTTGGCTAATTTATAGATGAAGTGTGCTTCTTTTGATGATTCTTCTTAGTTTGTTCCAAGGATGGGTCCAAAATTTATTCAGACATCCAAACAATTGTTAAAATAGACACATCACGCATGTTTGTACCATGAATAGTTCAAAAGTAAGACAAAATATACAACATGTAACATTCCTGCCAACGGCCATCTTGGAATTGAGGGACTAGATGGCCACGAAAGGTTAAAATAATCTGCTAGATCGATCCACTGGCCTTGACATATCGTAGATCATCTATTTCCAAAATGTTATTCTCTCTTGTATCTCAATAAAAACACAGAATATCCCATTTCCATGAATAAATTTGCATAAATTATGGAAGATACAGTGTGTCTCTTTGGATGAATTTTCTTCTTTGGTCCAATATAAAAACACCATTTCATAGAATATCCCATTTTCATGAATAAATTTGCATAAATTATGGAAATTAGGCCCAATTTGCATAGATACAGAGTGTCTCTTTGGATGATTCTTTTCTTCTTTTGATCCAAGGAATATGTGTGCCAAGTAAAACAATCGTACCCCAAAATGCAGCCTACTAACAGTATAGAGCTAAAGAATACTCTTGGCTACAAATTGTGATTACTCTGTGTAAACTCTGTGATAACTGCGTTGTATGTGTGCAAGTGTGTGAGTGTGTTTTGTATACAATGTACGTAAACTAAATTATACGTATAATGGTGTGTGTGTGTGTGCGTGTGCGTGTGCGTGTGCGTGTGCGTGTGTATGTGTGTGTGTGTGTGTGTGTGTGTGTGTGTGTGTGTGTGTGTGTGTGTGTGTGTGTGTGTAGGTTCGTTTGTGTTTGTATATCGGTCTAATCATGTGGGAGAGGCTTTCTTAGTGGGAGAGGCTTTCTTAAATTTTAGATATAAAATTAGAAATTTCTTTCCGAGGTTTGCACCAGATTGCATTATTTCGAGTGAAAACTGCAAAAGCTCCCTATATACCGTCGGAGGGGGATGCACCCAAACCCACTACCTCTCCCATTTTTGTATTTTAAAATGTGAATGTGAAGTTTGGTTAAAATAATTACCGGTAGTCAATCGAGATATCATTAAAAACATGTAAAAAATTAAACTATGTTGGGAGTTTTTGCAAAAATGTGTAGCATTTTAAAATATTTCTT